>MU225859.1:856632-885470 GCA_018584345.1 Thuja plicata
ATAATTGCATTGAAATCATGTCTTAGATTAATCTTGCATCTTTCAATTCTTAGAATAATCTTGCATTGCATTGCATTCATGGAGAAAAATCCTTCATTCCTAGATTGGTCTATGGTTGTGGGACTCTAATTCTGAGATCTATTTCGAAAATCCCATCTGGATAGAAGGCAGCAGGTCGAATCATGCAGGCAGGTAGGATGAATAATCTCATATTCATTCTGGTGTGTAGCTGGTGAAGAAGGACTATGTTGAAGTGTATGGTGAGTTAACAAGGTCAAATTTAGCACATACAGGTGGATCCATGGTAAAGGAAGGAGTCAACATTAAAGAATGGAGGGATGCCTTGAAAAGGACAATTGTTGTGGGGCTCATGATGATTCTACTACCCGCAAATGAGAACAGTTCCTGTTGCAGATAAGTCGCAGCTAAAAAGAAGCTATGATGGAGTGAATATAGAAGCGACGCATTCTTAGATTTCATATGTGATTAAATGTAGTTTGTTTTTGCAGTTAAAGTTGTTGATCATGTTTCTTAATGATTGTCATAACCCTGATGTTGGGGGATCCTAGTTGATAGGAGTCTATTTTGGAAGTTGTTGTTAAATGATCTGGAAGTTTTAATTCCAAGGGGAGTTAGTATTATGGGGAATCTTTTGTAATCCAGTGAGAAGAAATACAATCTTATTTTCTCCATCTTTTTTAATCTATGTTTTATGAGTGATCAATGAGAGCTTCAATTCTTAGTTTCTGAGTTCTTTTTCATTCACTCTTCTGTGGGGGCCCACACAGGAGGTGAACCTAATTCTTAGTTCAGTAGAAAGTAGTTGCTAGTCATTTGAAGTAATTAGGACTATTGCTCTTGCAGCCATTAGTACCAGCACCAGTGGTTTTCCTGTAGCATAGGCCGTTAGCTTGTTTACTATTTCCTGCAGCATAGGCAAAGAGTTAAGCTTACTGTTTTAGCAAGTTCTTTTATCTTTAGATTATGCCATTGATTCCATTTCCTAGTTTAGTTTCATTTCAGTATTTTCCATTCCTTAAAATGACTTTCAGAGTAGATTAGAGCATATACTTTGCTGATACCATTTCAAAGCTTATGCTCCCTGGTCGATAATTTAATGAGTTCAACATATTATTTCTAGTAGGAAGGATGCATAATCCTTAGACACAAAGGTATTATAAAGAGCAGTCATTTTTGGCACTGCTGCCGAAGAATGGTGTCAATCTAATCTAGCCTAGAGTCATTTTAGATTTAGTTTAGCATTTGTTTTATGCATAGGAGAAGAGATCATCTTGGGCATTTTCTCCCTTGTACTTATCAAACTGGACCTCTTGAATTAGTTTCTGATATCTTTAACCCTGAAATCAAGGAACCCAAAGTTGCAAATGAAGAAGTTGAAGAACAATTTGACAATGTGTTTGCTAATGCATTTGACCACTTACCATCATCATCATCCTCCTCTGAAGAATCCTTGCATCTAGATGAACTTTTTTCTAAGCCAGAAGATTTACTGCAGCATCTAGGGCCTCCTCCAAGGATGGCTCAACCAACCTTCCCTTTCCCCATTCCTCCTCAATAGGGAAACCAAAATTTGAAGAACATACCCTTTGTGGTAGTGGCCAAGTTCTATGGCCTCATCACCGAAGACCCCGAGACCTTCCTCTTTGAGTTCAACATCCTTTGCAGAAGCTACGACTATACAAATAATGCACATAAGCTCAAGTTGTTTTCGTTGACTCTGAAGGAGGCTGCTCTAAGATGGTTTATGAACCTCGGTGCCAATGCTGTAGAAGATTGGGTTGCTATGAGAAACACATTTCTTTCCAAATACAAATAGTATTGTTGGGGGCATGACTTGAAAGGTGATGATATCTTCAGGATGACCCAGAAATAGGACGAGACCCTGGAGGATTATGTCTCTAGGTTCATGTTCAATCTGCAGTGTAACACTCAACATCAATTGAATGAAGAATCTTAGAAACACCTATTTCTCAAAGGTGTCAATGAAGGGAGCATTGCGGCTATGGACTTGATGGCTGGTGGTGACATTACACAAAAAAATTGGAATGATATCAAGAATATCTACTTGAACTACTCCCAGGCCACTATAAAGAAGGGTAGGGGAATCAGAGATCTCCCACAAAAGTCTGTTGGCTCTGGGGTTTCAAAAGTAGAGCTATCTAATCTTCTCTTTGACTTCAAGTAGGACATCATTAATGATTTCGCTACTCAGATAGATACCATGCATGCAAGGAGAAAGAAAGAAGATGCTGGTGTAGTACTAGCTGAATACTGTCCACACTGCCGAGAGAAGAAGA
Organism: Thuja plicata; assembly: GCA_018584345.1. Taxonomy (NCBI): domain Eukaryota; kingdom Viridiplantae; phylum Streptophyta; class Pinopsida; order Cupressales; family Cupressaceae; genus Thuja; species Thuja plicata. Next base: position 858,951 of record MU225859.1, read on the forward strand.
GGAGCTGGAAGTGCAAGAATGTTGTGAATTTGGAGACACAGTCGATGCCCATTAAATTCAAAGTCATTGATGAAAATGGAGAGGTGCTCTATGTTTTTCAATGTAGGCCTTTGGCCCTAAGGCCAGGTATGCCACACGATCCTCTTCAAAATTTTAATAATACTAGTCAATGGTAGAATTTTCCAAATATGGGCACCCAAGGATGGCAGCAACCCCAGCCAGGGTGGCAGCAACCTCAGCAAGGTTGGAAACAACCCCAGCAAGGTTGGTAGCAATCCCAACCAGGATGGTAGCAACCCCAGCCAGGGTGGCAGCAACCACAACAAGGTTGGTAGCAACCTCACCAAGGTTGGCAGAAACCTCAGCAAGGGTGGCAACAACCCAATCAATGGCCTAATCCATCTCATCAGCAAGCCCTAATGCCTCCTCCTTAGCAACAAGCCCAAATGCATCCTCCTGTAGATGCTAATAACCTTCCTAAGAAAACGTAGCTACTAGCATAGCCTAATCCCAATCCCAATAGCAAGCCGACCACTCAGTAGAAAAGCTATGTCTTAAATGATATCCATTTGAGATCAGGAACCACTCTTACCTCACCTCAAACGCCTATTATAACCGAGGTTGAAGAACCACCTATTGACCAAGAAGATGTGCCAAATCCTATAGCCAAAGCGTCACCATTTCCTCAAAGGTTATCCAATCAAGCTAAACCCATAGTAAATCATGCAGTGGCAGACTTGCTTGACCAATTGAAATAGATAACAGTAAAAATACCTTTACTAGATGCTATTAAAGAAGTCCCTAATTATACTAAAGCCATATGGGAAGCTTGCATAAAGCAACCTGGAAGGAAGAAAAAGGATCCCAAAACCATTCATGTTGTCGGATAGCTGTCTGATCTTATGCTAGAATTGTTGGCTGTCCCCAAGTATTTTGATCCAGGGAGTCCTGTGGTTACAGTTACCATCCAAGGTATGCAAGTCCCAAATGCCTTAGTTAACTTAGGTGCGTCTATCAATGTCATGACTAAAGAAGTACTATCCCAGTTAAACATTTTTGGCCTCCACTATACACCAACCATTTTGCAACTAGCTGATAGCTCTACTGTTAAAATAGATGGGGTAATGGAAGATGTCATAGTTACCTTACATTCTTGGGAGTATCTAGTAGACTTTGTTGTTCTTTTCCCTAAAGCCGATATGGGTGGGCATCCTCTCATTTTAGGACAACCATGGTTAGCCACCGCTGATGCCTTCATAGATTGTTGGCGGGGGAAGATGACAATTTCCAATGGAGTTCATACCAAAAACTTGACCCTCTACTCCCCTGCTCAACCTATGTTGCAAGATGAAGATGTCATATGGCCAGAATTAGATGATCTTGATCTAGAAACCAACTTGATCCATCAGCTCATGGTCATTGATAGAGACCCCTTTCTAACTGCTAAAGAGGATGATGAGGTAATTGAATCCATTGTTACAAATGAATATGGTCGAAGTCCTCAGTGGTGCTCATAGTCTGACTGTATCTTGGAACCTATTTTTCCACCTGCACATACATGTTCCTACTATGTATCCTCCCGCTTCCTTCATTATTTATTGCCTCATGAAATGGTTTCTCTTCCAATTGCCCCAATCACAATGGTAGACAAGGTAATTCAGGTTGAAGTCAGTCCGGGTAAGGAGATAAATATCAGTAGTACTTTGGCACCCTCTCACTAGAAGGCTATCCTAGGATTGCTACAAGAACATCAGTAGGAATTTGCCTAGGATTACACTGACATGAGAGGATTAGATCCCAAACTCTGTACTCATAAGATCTATATTAGCCCAAATTATAAACTTGTATGCCAGCCTCAACAGTGGGTTAATCTTGTGTTGCGTGACATAGTCAAAAATGAACTTCAGAAGTTGCTAATTACTGGCTTCATCTACCCCATTTCTAATAGCCAATGGGTTTTTCCCTTGGTCATTGTTCCTAAGAAGGGGGTAAATGGAGAGTCTGTGTTGACTACAGGGAATTGAATACAGCCACCAAGAAGGATCATTTTCCATTGCCATTTATTGATCAAGTCCTGGATAATTTGGCTGGTAAGAAATATTTTTCCTTCTTAGACGGTTTTAGTGGTTACAATCAGATTCAAATCACTCCTGAGGATCAGGAGAAAACAACTTTCACTTGTCCTTGGGGGACCTTTTCATATTCTGTCTTACCATTTGGTCTATGCAATGCTCTGGCCACTTTCCAGTGAGTTGTGATTAGAATTTTCTCTGACATATTTGCTAATTATATGAAGATCTATATGGATGACTTCACAGCTTATAGGAACACTTTTGAAGAGGCAAAGCTCAATATGGAGAAATTTCTCAAGCGCTGCTAGGACTAAAATCTCTCTCTCAACAATGAGAAATTCTTTATGATGATGGAGGAAGGTGTCATGTTGGGTCACTTTATTTCCTCACATGGCATCCAGGTAGACTCGACCAAGATCTCAGTAATCAGTACTCTGACCACGCCAGAAAAGCACAATGATGTCCAGAGTTTCCTCGGCCATGCTGGATACTATAGATGGTTTATCAAGGATTTTAGCCAAATTGTAGCACCCCTCTATAATCTGTTGAAGAAATATTCAAATTTTTCTTGGAGTTCTAAGTGTGAAAAGTCATTCCTATAGCTTAAGGAAGTTCTAACAACCACACTAGTGTTGCACAGGCCAAATTGGGGATTGCCATTCCACATTCATACCAATGCCTCTAATTATGCTATAGGAGCAGTATTGGGCTAGCAAGAAGATGCAATTGAACATGCCATTTATTATATCAGTAAGAATATACAGGGAGCAGAATTAAATTATACAGTGACCGAAAAGGAGTTTCTTGTAGTGATTTATTCTCTGAATAAGTTCAGGCATTACATTACTGGTTATTAGATTCTTATCCATACAGACCATTCAACGATTTGGTACCTGATGAATAAGCCAGCCATCTTAGGAAGATTGGCTCATTGGTTTCTACTCATGTAGGAATTTGACATCACCATTATCGACAAGCCAGGGAAAGCCAACGTTCTCACTGATTTTCTCTCTCGCTTGCATGTTCCTGATGATCCTGCAGCCATTGATGACAGTTTTCTAGATGAACATTTGTTTTTGTTGACAACTTAAAATCCATGGTATGCTGACATTTCCAATTACCTCACCACAGGTCGAAAGTTGGCTCAATTTTCTTCAAAAGAGCACAGACTGCTGCCGAGAAAAGTTTCAATTTTTCTTAGATTACTGGTTTCATGTTTTATACTGGTCCAGACCAGGTTATGCGTAGGTGCATTTGAGAAGATTAAAACTATGACATCCTAAGGGCATGTCATGATGAGCCATGTGGTGGCCACTTTGCAACAAAAAGGATGGCTCTCAAGATCTTGACTACTGATTATCATTGGCTGACTCTCCACTAAGATGCAACTAACTACACTAAGAAATGTGATTGGTGCCAGTGAATGGGGAGGCCTACTAAGATAGATGAAATGCCCCTATAGCCTTAGGTGGTGGTCACACACTTTCATAAGTGGGGCATTGACTTTATGGGACCAATTGACCCTTCTTGTCAAGGTAAGTCTTACATTTTAGTCTGTATTGACTTTGTTACTAAGTGGGCTGAGGCTAAATCGATGAAGCATCCACGAGATACCAATGTTGCCAATTTCTTATATGAATGCATCTTTATAAGATTTTGTGTTCCCAAAGAAATAGTGTCTGATCAGGGTGCTCAATTCACTTCCAACCTCATAGCTGCTCTGATGGAAGAATATAAGATTCGCTATGGCAAGTCATCCCCTTACCACCCCCAAGCCAATGACCAGGTGGAGGTCACCAATCATGAGCTGGAGGCCATCCTTACAAAAAATGTCTCTGTTCACAGGAAAGATTGGGAAGCCAAGCTTCCTGAAGCACTATGGGCTTACAGGACCACTTCAAAAACTAATACAGGGTTCTCTCCATTTCAGCTAGTTTATGGGAAGTCTACCATGATGCCAATAGAATTCAAGCATCAGACCTTATGTACAACATTGGAGCTCAACCTCAATTTTACTGAAGCTCAACAGGAGCACATCATCAACTTGAACAGTCTTGACGAATGATGTAAGTCTACTTTGGCTAACATAGAATTGGTGCAGCAACGGAGGAAGTAGTGGCATGACCAGTTTATCAAGGACAAAAAATTTGCAGTCGATGACTGGGATCTCCTGTATGACTCCAGATATCAGCACACTCCTGGTAAGTTTCAAACTCCCTGGTTAGGGCCTTATGAAATTGTTGGTGTCTTTTCCAATGGTGCTGTGCATTTGTCTATTGTTGACCCCATCCATTTCAAGTTACTGGTTAATGGCCAACACCTCAAGTTATACCATAAACCCCAGAGCAAGGCAGAGTTCTTGTAGTAATTTGAGTATGCTAAAGTTCATGATCCTCCTTTAGCAGATGAATATGAGTCCCTCGCTCATATTTGTTCTTCACTTTGAGACATGTTTGCCACAACCCATAATAATTACTTTCCTCCAAAAAGGACCTTTCTCTGCAATAAATATTCATTTCATTATTACTTATCTCCCACCTGTCCACGTCATCATTATTCCCATCAATGGATGGCAATTTCATGGAGCCGCCAGTACGTCATCAGGTGTGTGTACTATCTTTGGCATTTAATTCATTAATTAGTTTTTTATTATCTTTGTTCTCCTCATATGTGCACATGTAGGACCATTTGCGTACTTAAGTTGGGGGGAGAAAATCTATGATTTGTCCTATATAACCATGAATATATTGAATGCTATAGTTTTTAAATTTTTTAATGTTGTACCCCTTTTGCACAAATATTACCAATTCAGCCTATGAGATGAGACAACCTCGAAATGAGCAATTTATTTCACACAAATAAGCCAAGGTGTCCATACAGAAATCTGTTGGGTAATGATGAATAGTTCAATTCTTGAGATATGATAGATCCATATTCATTTCCCCATATAGCACTTGAAAATCTTGAGTCCAGAACTTTCCATCATTGCAAATACCTAAAGATTCGCCTTTTCAATTTTTCTCTACACTTTGTTTGATATAATTTGTAAGAAATCTCTGCATTGCTTGTGTATTCTTGTTTGTGTGTTCTTCATACTCTATGGACATGGGTGGAGATTTAGTTCATTGTGAACCCACGGTTCATGACATTCTACTAAATAGTCAAGTTTGTAGGCCACTGTTCCAAGCCAGAGGATGGATTGATTATATTCTTAAGCTTACCAGCAAAGACAAGGAGGTGGCATTACAGTTCTTAAGCACACTCTGTGATGGGGTGGCTACTGTCAAAGGTTTGAGGGTACCATTTTCACAAGAAATCATGGCTGAGGTAATGGGGTTACCACATGAAGGCGAGGAGTTTTCAAAAAAATTTGACCTAACAACAGAAAGGGCACAATTTAATTTACACACAGACCCGCCATTGGAGGTCGAAAAGAAACAGGGCACTAACAGGTTGTCTCTGCCTGAAACCTATAAGCAATGTGTAGTCTTTTTTATGAAATATTTCAGTTGTGAGGGACAACAAGCTTACCTGCATGTAGTTCACTTCAAATTTTTGAGCTGCCTAAGGAATGATAATAGACCCATCAACGTGCCCAATTTTCTTTTCAACATTATGAAGAAACAAGCTTCAATAGTGTAGGAAGGTAAGCCCAATATCATTTCTCATCATTGTCTCATTAATCTTATTGTGGAAAAATCTTTGAGAGACCAGTCCAGTATGATATGGGAGGATTTCTTATAAGGAGAATTAGAGAAGGAAACCCTAAGACCTTTAGGGAGTAGGGTTGGTAACAGAGTCCAAATAGAACAGGGAGTTTTTAAGGTTATTGAAGAACTAGGATTAGGTTCTTCTTCAACAAGAAGACCTAGGACTAAAAACCCTAGGCGTCCTCTTGAAGCTTCTGCATCTGGGTCATCCTAGAATAAGGGCAAAGAGAAAATTTCTGAGAAAGAGGTTTCTGAAGAAAAATTCTCACCTCCAGTCGATGCAACTACCACCCCTACAAGAAAAGGGAAGGAAAAAGGAGAGCCAGCTGCCTCTGGTTCTAGTAAACACTCAAAGAAGCAGGATCCTATAGCTTTAACCACTTCAAGAAAGTGAAAGACTGCCGATAGGAAGGAGGAAACCCCTTTACAAAGAAGTAGTAGATAGAGGAAGGGTATGGCTATAGACATATCACCAGGGGGATAACAATCAACCTTGACACTCCTGAGTCAGAGGAGCCACCAGAAGGTAAACAATCCTCCAAGGTCAGAATGAGAACATAATGTGTAGTAATCAAAGATGATTCCACCTCCGATGAACAAACCTACAGTGTTCAAAGGGGGAGTTCATCTTCCCATGGAATCCAAATTAATGATGATTTCATTGAATCGGATGATGACTTTTTAGGAGGATACCTTGCTAATGAAGAAGGTATGCCAGATTCGCCTCCTATGGCGCAGAGAAGAGTTTATTTGAAGAAAATTTTGGTATTGCTATGAGTGTGGATACACCTCCTATAGTAGAAGGGAGGGATCTTTTTGAAGAAAACCATGGTATTGACATGATGGCCAAGCAAGTTTTAAATCAAGGATTGGACGCACTAGTTGCTGAAGCTCAACAATGTGATAACCCTGAGAGGGCCATCATAATCCATCCAAACCTCTCACATGATGCAGCTATAGAAAATAATAGTTCAGCTGACATACAAGCTGTAGGGGAAGACCCTGATGAAGGTAATCTACCAGAGGTACCTTTCCCTGTAACTCCATTTTCTGTTATCTTTTGGCTAATCAATTAGTTGATAATAAAAAGAGAGCAATGGAAAAGGCAGAAGAAGGATTTGCACCGGGTTATCGATCAGACTTTTTTAGGAATTGGTAGAAAAAGAGGAAGAGGTAGAGAAGCTTCAAAAAAAAATGTCTAAGGTAACATCAATTATCCCTGAGATAATGAGCTGTAGGTCTCCTTCCCCTATTTATGCCATTTTTCTTAAAGAACAAATGTTGAATTATTAGTTAACCAGTATAGTAAAGGGCAAGTCTCCTTTGATAAATGAGCCCCTTGAGTTTTTTCAAGCCTTTCATAATTCTCCTATAGCCATACAGAACCTGTTATGTGAACTCTTCTTGCACAACTTAGTTGTACCTAGTAATAGGGATTGGAATCCACTGCCTTATGTTGGGGACATCCAGCTGAGGGCACTCATGTTATGGATACAAAATGAGATCAGTAGAGAATCCCAGGCCAAAATTTACTCAGAATTAGAGGACAAAATTCCTCTATACCTACGGCTAGAAGCCAAAGACCCCAAAAATTACTATTATGACTAGATGAAGTTAGCTCAGTCAGAGTCTGGAATCAAGATCATTAACCCTCTTAGGAATATAGCCTTCGATGAGTACATCCAGATGGCCGAAAATGAATTGACTGAGGCCATAAAATCAATCCAGTGGCACTGGATCAACATGAAAAAGGACATGAGAAATAAGGAGATACATTCACCCCTTAATTTTGCAATGGAAAACAAGCGTGCTCCTTGGTATGTCATGTTAGGTAGGGAAAGGAAGAGCTATTGGATTCCATTAACATTCCAACCACCCCTTCTTCTTTCTCCTCTTCTACCCAACTCATCAAATTTAGAAGATTATGACATGGCAGGAGATGTGAGAAGGTGGGAAACATACAGGGACACTAAGGGATTTTACTGGAGCTTTGCTAATGGGGGTATTAGACAAAAAGAAACTATAGATCTCAGAATGCAGGCCAGAGTGAAGAACTATCTATTTGCTCGAGGACCATCAAAAGACTAAGTTGGGGGGAATGATGAGGCCAATATAAGGTCTATGTAGTTCAAGTTTCATGTGTTTTTTTGGATAGACTTTGAGAACTTCATATGCTTTCATGCTACTTTTTCAGACTGTTTATATTCATATCTCATAACTACTATCTTTATGTGTATGAAAATATGTGTGTAACATTTTAAGTTTATAATATGCTATCTATATGTTGCGTGGATATATGGAACTAAATCTGGTGTCTTTTTGTCCTACTTTAAGTTGGGTGGTTTCCTGTAGCCATGTGATGAGAGAAAGTTAGTAAAGAAACTTATTATGGATTTTTGTCTTTCATATGTGTATGTGCTAACCTTTTGCAGAAACGGTGGATCCGCAGTAAAGGAAGGAGTCAACATTAAAGAACAGAGTGATGCCTTGAAAAGGACAACTGTTGCGGGGCTCATGATGATTCCACTACCCGTGGATGAGAACAGTTCCTGTTGCAGATAAGTCGCAGTTGAAAAGAAGCCATGATGGAGTGAATATAGCAGCAACACATTCCTAGATTTCATATGTGATTAAATGCATTTTGTTTCTACAGTTAAAGTTGTTGATCATGTTTCTTAATGATTGTCATATCCCTGATGTTGGGGGATCCTAGTTGATAGGAGTCTATTTTGGAAGTTGTTGTTAAATAATCTAGAAGTTCTAATTCCAGGGGAAGTTAGTATTACGGGGAATCTTTTATAATCCAGTGAGAAGAAATATAATCTTATTTCCTGCATATTTTTTAATCTATGTTTTATGAATGATCAACAAGAGCTTCAATTCTTAGTTTTTAAGTTCTTGTTCATTCACTCTTCTGTGGGGGCCCACACGGGAGGTGAACCTAATTCGTAGTTCAGTAGAAATTAGTTGCTAGTCATTTGAAGTAATTAGGACTTTGTTTCTCCTGCAGCCAGTAGTAACAGCACCAGTGGTTGTTCCCGTAGCATTGGCGGTTAGCTAGTTTACTGTTTCCTGCAGCATAGGTAAAGAGTTAAGCTTACTATTTCAGCAAGTTCTTTTATCTTTAGATTACACTATTGATTCCATTTCCTAGTTTAGTTTCATTTTATTATTTTCCATTCCTTAAAATGACTTTCAGAGTAGCTTAGAGCATATACTTTTCTGATACCATTTCAAAGCTTATGTTCCCTAGTCGATAATTTAATGAGTTCAACATATTATTTCTAGTAGGAAGGATGCATAATCCTTAGATACAGAGGTATTATAAAGAGCAGTCAATATCCTTAGTGATGAATCCTTATTTGGTGACTCAATCCTCTACCAATTTTTTGTCAACATCATTGATCTCCCACTCGTCCATCCCAAAATCATAGACTAGGACCAACCAAGCGTCACCCATATTGATGTATTTCAGAGTGAGGACGCACTCCTAGAATTCATGGGAGAAATAGAAGGATAGGGTAACTGGGGGCATGAATCCACACATGTATGCAAGATGGATCCCCAAGATTACTTTGGGGAAGGGGAAGTCCTTAGTTTCCAAAAAAAGAAAGAAAAAATGGATCTCCTAGTGAAAACCCCTTTGGGGCACTTCTTGATCCCAAAAAAGTAAAAATAAAGGATGTATCCTTTGGTGAAAACCCCTCTGAGGCACCAGAGGATGAGGACTCTCATCTTCCTCTTATCAATGATTATCTATCATAAAATTAATCTATCCTGATTGAGGAAACCAGGCCAATAAATTTGGGAATGAAAGAATGTCGATGTATCACATATATGACAACATCATTACAAGAGGCATAACAACTAACATTTGAAGCATTTATAAAAGAGTCTTCTATAATTTTGCCTATTTTTATGCCCATATGTCAGGACTAGATCCAAAGCTTATGGTTCACCATCTCATAGTGGATCTAAAGGGTAAGCCCATCAAACAAATTCTTAAAAAGATGCATCCCAAGGTAGCCTCATTGGTCAAGGAATGATTAAAGAAACTCTTGGAAGCCACATTAATTCATTCCATTGATTACTCTGAATGGATTTCAAATATGTTAATGAGTTGGAAATGTCAGAATATGCATAGATTTCAAAGACCTTAACAAACCATGTCCGATGGATGATTTTCCATTGCCAAATATTGACATATTAGTAGGCCTTACAACTGGACATGAGATGTTGTCCCTCATGGATGGTTTCTCTGTCTATAATTAGATGCACATTGTAGAAGAAGATTAGAACAAGACAACATTCACCACCCCATGGGGTACCTTCTGCTACACCATCATGCCTTTTGGTCTAAAAAATTTAGGAGCTACATATCAGAGAGCTACGACTGTCATTTTCCATGACATTATCCACAAGATCCTTGAATATTATGTAGATGATATATTGGAAAAATCTAGAACAAGGATCAATCACCTCAGGATCCTAGAGTACATATTCAAGTGAATCTAGAAGTATCCACTAAGACTAAATCTAATGAAATGTGTACTCAAAGTAACACCAAGAAATATTATGGGATCCATTGTATCATGACGATGCGTAGAAGTAGACCTCAGAAAGTGAAGGAAATATTGGAAATGCCTTCCCCAAGAACTCTCAAACAATTGCATAGCCTAAAAGGAAAACTCCAGTCTATCTGAAGGTTCATCTCATATCTTGTAGATAAGTGTCAACCATTCACCCAATTGCTACAAAAAGAGGCTAACTTCAAATGGGACCTTCATTTCCAAAGAGGTTTCAAAAAGATTAAGGAATATCTAGCCAACCCACGAATAATCATGCTACAAATTTTGGGAAAGACATTGTTATTGTATATCTCTACTACCGTAACCCCACTAGAGGAACTTATGGCCCAACATGATGAAAATGGAAAATAACATGCCATCTACTACATCAGTCGAACACTAGTGGGCTATTAGATTAATTACTCTCCTATGGAAAAGCATGTCTTGTGGTGGTTTTTGCCACCGAAATACTATGACACTGTGTGCTTAGTCACACTGTAAAGCTCATATCAAAGGTAGACCCATTTAAGTATTTACTCTATCATGCTACTCTCACCACCCGCATGGATAAATGGGTAATGCTCTTGAGAAAGTTTAATATTCAGTATGTGGACCACAAATAAATAAAAGGAAAAGTCATCGCTTATCAATTAGTTGAGGCACCACTAGTGGATGCCTACCCTCTAGTCATAGAATTTTTAGATAAAAAATTATGCATGTTTGAAGAAAAAAAAATATGGAAGTTATACTTTGATAGCTCTTACACAGCTCAAGGATTAGGGGCAAGAGTTATGTTTGTTACCCCCCAAGGAGATTACATCCCAAAATTGTTCAAGTTGTGCTTTGCATACACCAAAAATATCACAATGTTTGAGGTGTTAGGATTAAGTAATAACGAGAGGGGGTGAATTAGTATTATAGCACTTTATTATAAAAATTAATAAATTCAAACTTAACCAAGTAATTAATGAAGTAAGAAGAATACATATATACTCGATCTCAAAGACTCTTCCAGTCGGCTCACAAGTACATCCCAGAAAGTGTCCAACACTTAATCAAATAGAAAATACATAGCCAGTGACCATACATCAACAAAAGTAGGGTAGGACCCAAACCAAATCCAAAGTAGCACTTATGGATTCCACATTATACTCCCTTAATCATCATGACCACTCATCTTCCCTATTTCACTCCTGCACTATCTTTGCATAACTTCAACAATTTGTAACTCTGTCTAGTCAACTTCAAAATGAAAGAGACCTTAACTGAAGGTCTACTACATCCCATAGTATACTTATATAAGCTCTCATGACTTATTTCATTACTAATACATAAGCATCTTGGGTTCTTGGCAATCCTATATCAATTGAAAATAAGTTTTTTTTTGGTTCAGTAGCTTGTTGGAGACTGCTCGATAAAGTGCTCGGTAACTATTTTTGTTTTCTCCGTAGAAGACTTGTTGTTCTCCACTCGGGCTTGGTTACTTGTTTCTATTGTGCTTTACTGATGGGTCTCAGTGGTTTTTTTTACTAATTGGTGGCGTGCTTTACCAACGGGTCTCGGTAGTTGTTTGGCTACTCGGTGGGTTTTCACCAACTGATCTCGGTGATCGGTTGGCTTTCTTACCGAGTTGTGCATTTTGATGTTGGATCTTCTAGCCAAATTCTACATTTAATTTTCATAGCATAATTAACGTTGTGATCTCTTATTGGGATGTGTGTGGAACTAAATCTGGGTCTTTGATGTTTCCTATGTTGGATCTTTAGGATCGGAGTGCTGACCTCTTTGGTGGAATCTTGTATATATTTGGTTTTCTGTTCTTAGATTAGGGGATCAATTTTGGATAGAAGATAGTTTTAGGATATTAGATCATAGGTTTGTGACCTTGCATGTATGAAGATTATTCTATAAAAATCTAAATGTATATGGAAAAAACTGGGAAGGCCTTACAACCCGACATGTAATAAGTTTGATGAAATAAGATAAGGTTATGTTGTTTTCTTCTCTCCCTTTTTGTGTTAAAGCTTTTGAGTTGTTTTCAACATGGTTCGGTAGCTGGGAGTTCCTTTGGCCCTAGTTACTAACCCTCCTTGCATCATGTGGTATCAGAGCGAAGGTGAGCTATAGGTTCCTTCTTGTAAGCCCTAACCCAAGTTGGTTGATATTTTTGTGGAGTAGTAGATTGTGATTTGACCTACAAATGAAAAGGGTTTCAAGATGGTTCATGGGAGAGGAAATGCAGATCCAGGTCTAGCTGATATGCTAAGATAGATTTCTACAAGATTGGAAGCTGTTGAGATAGCCTAGCGTAGAGGAAGACATCTTTAAGATTTTAGTGATGATTAATTTAAAGAAGTGCAAGGACAAGCCACACCTACACATGTGATGGATTAGGAAGAAGAGAGATTCCTAAGAGAATTGACAAGTTTGAAGTCCACACCTAAGTTTAATCCTCCTGAGTATAACTTGGAAAGTTGGATTCTAATGAGTTGATAGACTAGATAATTGATATGGAAAATACTTTGAGTATGAGAATGTATCAGAGGAGAAAAAGGTAAAGATTTCAAGTACAAAGTTAAAGGTGATGAAACATAACTGATTGAATGTTTGAAGATGTTAAGTTGATGATCACCAAGATGCATAAAGTTAATGCAAGACATTAAATCAGTTAATGTATTGTATTTTCATTGATGTCAACTTGATATAATCTAATTGGTTATATAAAAAGTTTCAAAGACTTCAGAGAACCTAAAATATTAAGGTTATGATTTATTTAATTCATAAAAAGATCAATATTCACTAAGTGACAACAAATACCGATGGGTAGTGCACCCCGACAGACAGAGAAACCCGAGAGGAAAGTCACAGTGATACCCAAGCAAGAAACCAGAGAAGCATTACCGATGAGAAAAATCACAAGCTTTACTAATGGAAAAATTTACAGTGTTACCCGACGGATAGAAAACCCTGAAGGATAGACAACCCCGATGGACAGACAGCCCAGATTGTGATACCCGAGGAGAACTGAAGTGTTGACCGATTCTAACAAAGAGTTAAAACACCGAAAGGAATAGAAGTTCAGAAATGACAAAAGACTTAGCTGGAAAGAGATAAATGAGTTAAATGGTTGTTAATATTGTTTTCATCGACAAGTTAGAAGCCAGAGATAAGTGAGAGTTTTAAAGTTGTTTTTTTCCAGTTGTCAAAGAGAAATCTATGAGATAAAAATGAAGTAAAGTTTTAAAGCAAGATTGGCTAGAATTGCAGATCACGCCAAGAAAAAGAAAGTCAAGAACTAAGAAATGATGATATCATGTTATAAAGAGACAAGCTAATTCATTGTGAATTAGGGGAGTGAATAGAGAAGACGATTCTGAAGAGAAACTAATGAAGAGAAAATTCATACAATCCTGATCAATCAAGCTAAGGAAAGAGCTAAATATTTGTGTGGAAACCTAGCAATAGAGAATCACAACATCACTAAGTAGAAAGAAGTGGAGAAAATTTATTGAAAAGATACATTAATAATAAAGGTATTATGAGCTTACAATAGGTCTTAAAATATGCAAAGTATAGTTGTATATGTGAACATATCATTTACTTTTTCAATTTAACCATTGGATTAGAAAGTCTCTTAACTGAGAAGGAATTAACAATCCTTTAAATACTAAGATACATCCCAAGGAGTATCAAAAGGTTTGGTCATGAAGATAGCATAGAGATGCTAGATACCAATTGACAAACTATAATAGGTTTGGTCATAAAAGGTAGCATAGAGATACTTGATATCAAGTGACAAACTATTCTATTTAAATCCTCTAAAAAGGTCACACCTAACAGTGTGTTTGTAACCTTTAATAGGGTTGGCTCTTCACCGAGCTCACTTCACAAGAATGAAAATTTTGGGTTACCGGTCCCAAGTGGTTTTTCCCTTAACGGGGTTTCCATGTTAAAAATCCATGTGTCAATGTGTTTATGAGTCATTACTTTAGTGTTTTTCATTACACATAACTAAATCTAGATTGATTGATATACACTAAGTAATTTACTGTATTTTGGTAAATGAAAGACTTCTAATCAGTAAACAGTAATAATAAGGTTTAACAATGAACTCTGAGCACTAGTTATTTGTGAAGATTGTTTGAAAGCATTCATCTTGTAGGACTGAAGATAACTAGAGGCTTATAATTGTGGTAATAAGTTTTTGGGTTAACGTATTGGAATATTTTTGAGGCCACTGATTCACCCCCCTCTCAGTTATTCTAACAAAAAGGTCATGCATCCTTATGGTGGGAGCATCTGCAATTTGATCAGAAGAAGCATGGTAAAGACAAGATCAAGGTATGGGATAAGATGATAAAAAAATTGAAAGGCAAGTTTCTCCCTTGTGATTACTAGATTAACCTAGTTAGGAGAATGCAAAGTTTGAAGCAGAAAGATAGCTCGGTTAAAGATTACACTGAGGAATTTTACAGATTAGAAATTTGATCTGGACATACATAAGATGAAGTGGAAAGAATAGCAAGATATTTAAATGGATTAAGAAGCTCCATACAAGATGAGATCAGATTGGTAAAGATGGAGAGCAATGAAGAGGCATATCTATTTGACCTAAAAGATGAGGAGAAATTGAACAAAAATATGAACAAAGGAAAAGAGGAAGAGGTGGTAGGTTCTCTAGCAGAAGAGGTAGATCTCATAGTGAAAATAGTAGATCTGAACTAGAAAAGACAAATTAGACACATATCAAGACAAAGGAAAGACCAGATGGAAAGGTGGAAGTTCATTTCGAGGATGAGGAAACTACTCCTGAGGTGGTTATAGCAAAAGAGGGTTCCAAGGAAATTTTTACAATTATAGTGAGGAAGGACATAGATATTTTGAGTGCACACATGCAAGAAAGAAATTTGGTAGTATCAAAAATGCTTTGGTGCAAGAGGAGTCACCGAATGAACATGAGAAGGAAGGAAATATATTTGATCAGAAGGATACTTTGGAGTGAGAAAGATAAGAAAGATCCTGTCAGGAAAAGTTTGTTCAAAACCATATGTAGAGTTGCAGACAAAGTTTGGAAGGTAATTGTTGATAGTGGAAGCTCAGAGAATCTGGAATCAAAGGAGATGGTCACAAATTTCAGAATGGATCAAGGATGAGCATACATTAATGGTGAGTGACAAATGTTTTTTGAGTCTAAAAATTGGGAAGTATTATGATAAGGTGTTGTGTGATATTATGCCAATGGATTATTGTCATATTTTGTTGGGTAGACCTTGGAAATATGATAGAAATGCTATACATGATGGAAGAGTGAATAGGTACAATATTTGGGTTGATGGTAAGAATAAAATCTTGTTACGTTTGGTTGAAGAATCTATTGGTGAGCTATGTACATCTGTGAAATTTTGTTTGATGGAAGGTAGAAAATTTGTTGAGGATTTGAAAAGGAATGATATCTATTATTCTTTGATTCCTATCAAACCAAGTAAGAATACAAAAGATGAAGTTCATGTAGAAGTTGAGAAATTGATTACCAAGTACAAGGAGATCATTTGAGATAATTTACTTGATTGTTTGTCACTGATGAGAGATATTATTTATTGTATGGATCTGATTCTTGGAGCTAGTTTACCACACAAGACACCACACTGGTTGACACCAACTAAGAATGAAGAACTCAACCGATAAGTTTAGGATTTGTTGAATAAGGGTTTAATCAAAAAAAGTTTGAGTCCATGTGCAGTACCTACTATATTGGCACCTAAGAAGAATGGAGAATGGAGAATATGCACTGATTCAAGAGAAATCAATAAGATCACAGTTAAGTATAGATTTCCTATATTGGGGATGGATGATATAATGGATTGTTTGAGTGGAGTAAAATATTTTACCAAAATTAATTTGAAGAGTGGATATCACCAGATCAGAATCAGAGAAGGTGATGAATGGAAGAATACTTTCAAGAGAAAAGAAGGTTTGTATGAGTCATTGGTTATGCCCTTTGGTTTAACTAATGCATCGAGTACATTTATGAGTTAAATGAATGAGTTTTTGAAGAAATTATTGAATAAATGTGTGATTGTATAATTGGATGATATTCTAATATTCAGTAAGCCTAGAGAAGAGCATTTGATGCATATAAGAAAAGTATTACAGAGATTGAAAGAGGACAAGTTTTTGATAAATTTGAAAAAGTGTTCCTTCATGAAAGAGGAACTTGTGTATTTAGGTTTTATGATTTCATGTGATGGTTTGAAGATGGATCCTAAGAAGGTTGAAGCTATACTTAGTTGTCCTAAACCTGAGAATGTCAGTGAGGTAAGATTTTATCATGGATTGGCATGTTTTTATAGGAAGTTTATTAGAAGTTTAGTTCTATTTGTAATGATATGATTGCGACAATGAGAGGAGACAAAAGATAATTCAAATGGACACATGGAGCTGATAAGATTTTTCAGAATTTGAAGTAGAAGGTTTTTGAATTGCCTGTTTTAGCCTTACCTGATTTCAATAAGGTATTTCAAGTTGAATGTGATGCAAGTGGAAGTGCAATAGGAGATGTATTAACTCAAGAAGACAAAACTATTTCTTTCTTTAGTGAAAATTTGAATGATGCTAAAAGGAAATATTCTATCTATGATCAATAATTCTATGCTATTGTTCAAGCTCTAAAGAAATGGAGGCATTATTTGATGCCGAATGAATTTGTGTTGTATACTAATCACACGGATTTATAGTATTTGGTTAGTCAAAATAAGTTGAATCAGAGACATATGAAATGGGTAGAGTATTTGCAAAGTTTCACATTTGTGATAAAGCATAAGAGTGGACTTTCTAACTGAGTTGCTGATGCATTGAGTAGAAGAAGATCTTTGTTAACTGAAATGAGAATTGAGGTTCTTGGTTTTGATGACATGAAGCATTTGTATGAAAATGATCCTAATTTTTCTGAGTAGTAGAGAGTGTGTGGAGAACCTATTCCAAATCAACTGAGCAAGTATGAAGACTATTTCATTCAAGAAGATATGTTGTTCAGAGGTATTCAATTTTGTATACTGAGGGGATCAATGAGAACTAATTTGATAAAGGAAAAACATAGTAGTGGTTTGGCTGGAGACTTTGGTATTGATAAAACATTAATTTTTCTTAAGGAAAGGTATTTTTGGCCTAAGTTGTATAAGGATATTCAGAAACTTTTGAAAATTTGTGGAGTTTGTCAAATTGCAAAAGGAGTAAGTCAGAATACTGGTTTGTAAACACCAATTTCTATTCTTGAGAAACCTTGGAGTGATATCAACATGGATTTTGTTCTTGGCTTACCAAGGACAACAAGAGGTAATGATTCCATAGTGGTTGTTGTGGATAGATTCTCTAAGATGACACATTTCATACCATGTAGAAAAACATCAGATGTAGTACATATAGTAGATCTTCTCATTAAGGAGATTATCATATTGCATAGATTACCAAGGAGTATCATCTCTGACCGAGATGGTAAGTTTGTTAGCTATTTTTGGAAAAAACTTTGGAAGAAGTTGGACAGCGAGTTGAAGTATAGTTCTACATTTCACCCATAGAGTGATGGAAAAACAAAGGTTGTAAACTAAAGTGTGGGTAACTTTTTAAGATACTTAGTTGGAGATACACTGAGTAATTGGGATTTGATAATAATTCAGTAAATAGAAGTATTGGAAAGACACCTTTTGAGATTGTTAATGGCACACAAATGAGAGGTATATCAGACTTGAGAGATATTGATGGAGAAGAGAAGAGGAGTGATGAAGGAGAAATTATTTATGAGTTTATGAAGAAATTGCATGAGGAAGTGAAATATAAGTTGGAGCAAAGTAATCAGAAATACAAGGATAGTTAAGATAGATCAAGAAGACATAAAATTTTTGAAGTTGGTGATGCAATTATGGTTCATTTGAAGAAAGGAAGATTTGGTCCTTGCATAATATTGAGAATATTTGATAGTGGAAATTCTTATGAAGTAGAATTACCCGATGAAATGGATATATCACCTATATTCAATATTTCAAATTTGTAAGAGTATCATGAACCTGATGAAGAAGTTACAGTACCGAGTGATTATCCTAAGAAATAGATAGAGGAAGTTGAGAAGATTTTGAAACAGAGAGTTGGTTGAAGTACAAGAGGAAGGGATTACGTGGAATATCTATTAAAATGGAAGAACTGACCAATTGAGGAATCATCTTGGATTTCTCAATTTGAGTTGGATTCAATTTAGATTGTACCTGACTCATGATTTGGGGAATCATTTATTTTAACCCCAGGTGTAGGATGCAGGAGCATCTTGGGTTTTTGGCAATCTTGTATCAACCAAAAATATGTTTGTTTTGGTTTGGTATCTTGTTGGAGACTTCTCGGTAAAGTGCTTGGTAACTGCTTTTGTTCGCTTGGTTGAAGACTTGTTGTTCTCCACTCAGGCTCGGTTACTTATTTTTGTCATGATTTACTAATAGGTCTTAGTGGTCATTTAGACTACTCAGTGGAATTCTTTAGCGATGAGTCTCGGTAGTTGTTTGACTACGCGGTGGGTTTTCACCGACTGGTCTCGGTGGCCGGTTGGCTTTCTTACTAAGTTGTGTATTTTGATGTTGGATCTTTTGGTCAACTTTTGCATTTAATTTTCATAGCATAATTAATGTTGGGATCTCTTATTTGGATGTGTGTGGACCTAAATCTAGGTATTTTCTATTTCCTATGTTGGATCTTTAGGATCTGCGTGCTGGCCTCTTTGGTGGACTCTTGTATATATTTGGTTTTCTGTTCTTAGATTAGTGGATCAGTTTTGTATATAGGATAGTTTTAGAAGATTCAGGTCACAAGTCTATGACCTTGCATGTATGAATATTATTATATAAACATCTAAATGTATATGGTTGAAACTGGGAAGGCCTTACAACGTGACATGTAATAAGTTTAATTAAATAATATAAAGTTCTGTTGTTTTATTCTCTCCCTTTCTGTGTTAAAGATTCCAAGTTTTTCTACAAGATGGTTTGGTATCTAGGAGCACCTTTGGCCCTAGTTACTAACCCTTCTTGCATCAATTCCATACTATGTTCTCTAGGAAAAGTTGTACAACTATACTCTGTCAACTGCTTCCTAGACTTAGTCATTTGTCTATTCAAAATCTCCAAAATTGAATTACCTTCCAAGAAACCATGCCAATAAGTAGTGTTTACATAAATGAAAAACTTGATGCTATACTCATCAGACCACTTTCCAACAATGTCCCCCTTTGGAATTGATGGAAACACTTTGTGAAAAATGACTAAATGTTAAATGCCAAATTACTAACATCACTTATTACTCCCTCATCACTTATTACTACTGTCTACATATTTCACACTATACTTATTACTCCACCTTTGACATCAATGCAAAATGTATACTCAACAAATATAACTATATACACATCAAAATTGTAGAGATTCTCACCAAAAAAATCATACCATGTGAAGAATATCTTGGAAAGATATTTCCAAGATCTTTGAGTCTTCTTTACATGTATTCTCCAAGGTTTGACCTACATGAATGAGACCATTCAAAGAAAATGATGATATCTCTGCATCCTTTAGTATGTAGGTAGAGCTTCATCAAGGGAATTCTTCACTATTTCCATGTCCTCAAGGTATTGCTTCAGAATTGATAGTTTAGGAGTAAGCATACTCCTCATAATAGAAGTCTCCCCAACACTCTTGACTTCTCAATTTCTAGCACACTAATTTTGTCCACTAACCTGGACACTTCCTTATCCATCTCAGAAAAAAATTGTGAGGACTCACAATTATTTTCCAAATCATGCCATATCTTATTATAATTATGGATTATGTACGGAACATTCTGTACATTCCTTGAAGAGTTTATGTAGTAGCTATACATCTTATTTCATTTCTTGATGCAAGGCCTAATACTAGAGATAGTGGTATCTAATATACTGATATCCTATTTTAGTGACTAACTAGTGTAGGAGCACCCTAGTTAACCTAAGTGTTCATTTTGAACTTATGGTTTCCTTCAATGTCCTAGTGACCTTTAGATCATGTTAGTTTCCTAGGTTTCACATTGGACTTCTTTTGTAAGACCTAGTTCCAAGATTGGCATTTTATAAGCCCTTGGTCAACTATTGGTAAATGAATGTCCAAAACCTAAATTATAGGTTATTTTCATGTTTTTATCCATTAGGGATCAAAAAATAAAGGTTTGGACCAAGTTTGGTCACCTAGTATGCAAAATTACTCAAAAAGTTGTCAAGCAACTTTTGAGCAACATTGACAACTTTTGTCAAAACTTGTAAAACTCATTCCCAAATGGATAGTTAGTTTAAAAATGAAATGTATCCATTTGGAATTCCTACATAATACCTTATATGTGGGTGGTAGGATGATGATGTAATTTTGGCATTAAGAATCAATAGAGATCAACCATTTCTCTGCAAATCCATGAATAGATAGTTGGTATGGACAGGTACGGAAGAAATTGAATGAAAGTATGACACACTAAGTTGGCCCTGGGAATTATCTTCCTTCTTCACTTAGGCTCATGTATTGATTTTATATACATTGCAATTTATTGAATTTTCATTCTCACTGCCTGGTTTGTAGGCCCTAAATCAGGGTTTCAATAAGAATTCTGTATATTTCTTGTTTCCACAATGGGAATTTAATGACCCTTGGTGGAAATCATGTTTTGATTATTTTATTTAAGAATATGTAGGTTGGGTTTGTAAAAGTATAGGGATATGGGCTTGCCATGATGCCCTAGGTGTACATGTCCATGTGTGCACCAACTAGGGAATCAGGTGAGTCCACATAACTTTTGTTTGGGGATTCATCAAGACCCCAAAATTGGTGTAGAAGACCCTCATACATGCCCTCACATGATCCAAGTTTTGGTTTGGAAATTGGATTCAAGGAAAGAGCACTTGTAGTGAAAGTGAAGACCTAATTTGGCTTAATTGCAATAGCACTTTTGTGTGTCAACCTATCTTCCTTTCATCTTCATGTTTTGGTGCTTAAGTATAACACATTAGGAAATAAAGGGTATCTAAATCCCTAATTTTTTCAGGGGGTTATGTGGAAATATTTTGTGTAAGATCAAAGATCCTTCAAGAAAAGGCTATAAGCCAACAGGAGGGTTTCCAAAGAAACTATGTTCAAAAGGTTTCATATATTGAATAAGATCATGGAATCCTTGTCTTAGGGACCTAAATAGGCCACAACCATGAGTGTAGGTCACCCCTGGTCCTTAGAGTAATTTTATGGAGTATTGTTGATAGTTTGGGATAAGTGCTTAAGAGATAATCACTTGGAATTGGTGATCTAGGCTTGGTGGAACCTAGTGAGAAGGTTTTCCCATGGGTAGTAGGTTGTGATAACATAGATCCAAGTAATTTCTACACTTGTGATAAGTGTAGAGAACTTTTGGTGCTTGGAGTTGGAATATTGAAGGATACGTTGTCCTTTTGAGTCCTTTTAAGGCTTCTGGTTGTCCACTCTACATCAAGTGGTATCAGAGCTATGTCTTCTCCTGAGGATGAAGAAATAATTGCAAGGGTCAAAAATATGGAACTTGCAAGGATAGTGAGAGAAAAAAAGACAACAAATGCAGCCCTGAGTAGGAGGCTTCAAGAATTGGAGAACAAGGTAGAGAGAGGAAAAGAAGACACATCTGGTGGTGAAGAAGGGAGTGAAGAGGAAGAAGACACCCCTGATTAGGATGTAAACATTCCTATAGATCAAAGACCCCTCCTATATTACTTAAAATTTATGGGGAGAAGAAACATGGAGGAGAAGTTGGATTTACTAGCTTTCAATGGAAAGATGAATGCAAATTTGGCCTTGGACTAGATTGAGGCGTTGACAATATTTTTTGAGTGCAAGGAAATCCCTGAGAATCAAAGAGTAAATATGGAAACATCCAAGTTGAAGGGAGCATCCCTAACTTGGTGGAACTTCATCCAAACAAAGAGGGTGAAGAATGGGAGAAGCATGATTACTTCATGGAACAAGATGATAGCATTGATCAAAGAGACATATGTGCCTAAGGATTATGGGGTACAACTCCATAGAAGGAAGAAAAACTCAAAGAAAAAAGACATGGATGTAGGCTCATACATTGAGGAGTTCTTAAAACTATGCATGAAGACAAATGCAATAGAGGATGAGGAAGAAAAGCTAGAAAGGTACATGAATGGTCTTAAGGTATCCATTCAAGAAGAACTTAGCCCACACTGCCCTACATCAATAAACAAATATTATCAAATGGCACTCAAGGTAAATGAGAAGTGAAAATAAAACAAGATTTTGGCAAGGGAAAGAGCAATGATGGTGGAAAGAAATTTAGAGAAAGAGGTACCTCTTGGAATAGAGGACAATACAATGGCAACATCAGAAAGACCCCTGACCAAGGCCAAGGAGATAGGGAACAAGGTTATTCAAATTTTAGAGGAAACTATAGAGGAAGAAGACCCTTCAATAGAGTGAGAACAAATACAGGAAAAGGTAATGGACCTCTAAGTTTTTACTATTGTAGTTAACTAGGACACCATGCAGGGAGGTGCCCTGAGACAAGGAACAACAAAATCAGGGGGAGAGAAGGATAGAACTCATCCAAGAAGACAAAAAAGATGATAATGCCAACCCAAAGGACCTAGAACCATAGGAAGGAGCATGTGTGATGATGAGTCAAGTCTTCCTTCAAGTACCACAAAACCAAGAACCACCTCAAAGGAAGAACCTCTTCAGGACAAAGATCAAATGCCATGGAAAGGTATGTAATCTACTGATAGATTCTAGTTCAACTAAAAATTTACTATCTCTTGAAATGGTTCAAAAACTAAATCTTCCTAAGAATCCACACCCCTTTCCCTACCATGTGTCTTGGCTAACCAAAGGTCAACAAACTTTAGTAACTGAACAAGCATGGGTAGAATTTTCTATTGTAAACTTCAAAGATAAAGTACTTTGTGATGTTGTGGAAATGGATGCTTCCCACATCCTTCTAGGTAGGCCTTGGAAATATGATATGGATTCCACACATAATTTTAGGAAGAACACCTACTCCATCACCAAAAATGGGGAAACTTTCACCATGAAGCCCCTCCCTGATCCTAAAACAGAGAAGGAACCTACTGTTATTACCTTAGGAGAAAAGGAAATGTTACAAGTGTTAAAAGAACCTGAGATTGAAGCCTTTGTTCTAATCTCTAATCCCAAGGATAGCATAAGATCTGATGATAAGGATCCCATACCAAATGAAGTTAAAGAACTGTTAAATAAATATAGTGATATCACTGCTAGTGACCTACCCACAAACCTCCCTCCCTTACGAGATATTAGTCATCAAATAGACCTAATACCTGGTTCTTCCTTGCCTAATAAGGCCCCATATAAGATGACACTTGATTAGCATGCAAATATTACCAAACAAGTAAATGAACTGTTAGAGAAAGGCTTAATTCAGAAAAGTCTTAGCAAATTGAACAAATTTTAAGGAGACTTCATCGACACAAGTTAGTGATTAACTTGGAAAAGTGCATGTTCATGTAGAAGGAACTTGTGTTCCTAGGGTTGTCATCTCAAAAGGCACCCTAAAAATGGACCCTAAGAAGGTTCAAGAAATTGTCAACTGGCCTCCACCAAAGAACCAAGGTGATGTTAGAATTTTTCATGGTCTTGGCACTTTTTATAGGAAATTCATAAAAAAATTCAATCATGTTTGTGCACCTATGTTGGAAACTATTAAAGGTGGTAAGAAGATTAAGTTTGTATGGAATAAAGAGGCTAATGATGCTTTCCAATACCTCAGGAATAGGGTATCTCAATATCCAATCTTAACCCTTCCTGACTTCAACAAAGTGTTTGTTGTGGAGACAGATGCAAGCAATTTGGAAATAGGTGCTATCCTAAGCCAAGAAGGTAAGGTTGTGGCATTCTTTTCTAAAAAATTAAATGATGCAAAGAATAAATACTCTATTATGATTTATAGTTATATGCCATGGTTCAAGCACTTGAAAAATGGAGACATTATTTTCTCCCAAAAGAGTTTATAGTTTTTACTGATAACCATGCATTGAGTTTCTTCAATACTCAAGACAAACTAGGGGTTAGACATGTAAAATGGATGGAACAATTGAAGGCCTACACATTTAACATAAAGCACAAAAAGGGACTAGCCAAAAAGGTGGCTGATGCACTTAGCATAAGGATTAGATTAATTAAAGAAGTTCAACTTTAGAGTGTGGGAATTGACTCATTCCAACACCTATATGCAGGAGATCTAGATTTTGGAGAAGCCTTTGAGGTGTGCAAAAATTTGACAGGTAGGTATCATACTGATTTCTCTGACTTTTTGATATAGAATAATCTTTTGTTTAAGGGGGCTTAGTTATGCATCCCTAAGTGTTCCATGAGAACAAACATAATCAGAGAAAAGCATTGTGGTGGCATGGGAGGTCACTTTGGAATAGACAAGACAACAAACTTGGTAAAGAGAAGTTATTTTTGGCCAAAATTGGCTAAGGATGTTAAGAAATTTGTTGAATCATGTTCCATTTGTTAGCAAGCTAAAGGAGTATCCACTAATCAAGGTTTGTATCAGCCTCTACCTATACCCACTACACCATGGAAGTCCATCTCCATGGACTTTGTAATGGGTCTACCAAGAACAAAACAAGGGTATGATAACATTTTTGTCATTGTTGTCAAGTTTAGAAAAATGGTGCATTTTGTTCCTTGTAAGAGAACAAATGGCGCTTAACACATAGCACACTTACTCTTTAAAGAAGTGGTTAGAATCCATGGCCTACCCTAAACAATAGTTTCTGACAGAAATGTAAAGTTTCAAGGTCACTTTTTTAGGACACTTTTCAATAAACTAGGCACCAATCTAACCTATAGTTCAGCATACCACCCACAAATAGATGGGCAAATAGAGGTGGTAAATAGGTCTCTTGGAAATCTCTTAAGGTACCTTACAAAAAAGTACACCCAAAGTTGGGATATGATACTTCCCTAAGAAGAATTTTCCTTTAATGACTCCTTGAATAGGTCTACAGGCAAAACATCTTTCCAAACTATCTATGGCTTACAACCTAAGGGTGCTCTAGACTTGGTAGAGTTACCTTCAGATTTCAGAGTGAGGGAACAACGGGAAGATATAGAAAAGATCATCACCAAATTATAGACAGAAGTGAAAGACACCTTGCAGCAGTCCACCATGAACTACAAAGCACATGCAGATAAGAAGAGAAGAAAGATTCATTTCTATATTGGAGATAAGGCATGGGCATACCTGAGGAAAGAGAGACTACCTAAGGGAAAGTATTCAAAGCTACATATGAAGAAATTTGGGCCATGCACCATTCTCAACAAGATGGGTGCAAATGCCTATGAAATATCCCTTCCTCGTACCTTATTGATCTCTCCTATATTTAATTTTTCTTATCTCACCCCTTATAAATGTGTTTCAGATATGCCCAATGTGCAGGATCCACAAATTGAAGAGGATGGAGGAGATGTTAGGAATAAGGTGTCTCAACCTTGGATAATTCCTATTCATATTATTTGTTTTGTAAAATGTATTTTCTTGCAAATAATGTAATTAAGTGTGAGTGTACATGTCTAGTTGGCATGTTGATGTGTCGGCATCTTGAATGGTGTGTAAGGAGATCATGGCTGAAATGGTTATGACAGA
This sequence comes from Thuja plicata, assembly GCA_018584345.1. Classification (NCBI taxonomy): domain Eukaryota; kingdom Viridiplantae; phylum Streptophyta; class Pinopsida; order Cupressales; family Cupressaceae; genus Thuja; species Thuja plicata. Next base: position 885,024 of record MU225859.1, read on the forward strand.
TTCCTATGACACGTAAGAGCTATTTATAGGAGATTTCAATGATAGGTGAAGACATGCAAGACATGTGGCAACTGATAAAGTTGAGTACTTTACACTCTTCCACAATCGTGGGGTTCGGGGCATCACCCTGGTAATCAAAGAAAAAGAACAACTGGAACCTAACATAGAATAACCAAACCTTTTTGGTTTCTTTCTTTCTCTTATGGATCTCCTCAAGGGTTGAGGTTGAGTTTGTTCTTCCTCTTCTTCCAAAATATCAGAGCTGCTATAGCTCTCCTCATCATTAGACCCAACATGGTCTCCCTATTCAGTCTTCTCAGGGGTAGGAGGAAACTGAACAACATCTTTTTCCTTTTCTTTTTCATCTGGTTGCAGCACAATAGGAGAAGATGTTAGCTCTCTAAAAATAAAATTTCTACTATGCAACACCTTACTAGTCACAGGATC
>MU225859.1:905069-926381 GCA_018584345.1 Thuja plicata
TATATATATATATATATATACACACACACACACACACACACACACACACAAGATAACATATGGCCTCACTTAATCCTCCATTGTAAAACAACAAAAAAAATTGCAACACACAAATGTATTCCAAAAATTTTTTTTAGGGTTTGGAGAGAAGTAGAAAAAGAAGGGATAAAAAGAAGGGAATGAATTTGGTTATCTCATTTTGGAACACTAACCCTAATTTCAAAATTAGGGTTAGGATTTCAATTTGAGATGGGAAAAGAGGGGGAACTTTTTCTTCTCTTTAAGTTATTATAATTTATTTCTTTTTTATCTCCTTTTAAATGGGAAGTTTACCTTCCCTTTTTTAGTGTATTATTAGGTAATATAGTTAAGTCATTATATGATAGGTTATTTTTCTTTTATGGTTGAAGGGATGAACTTGGTAAGTGAAATAAATGATGAATATTAAATTAATGAAATGAAATGTAATGGATTAATTTAATCTATCTATAATAATAGTATAATCACCCGTAGTGAATTTACGGGACGTAATTTGTAACAATGATTTAATGAATTTAATTTCTAACGAGGTTTAGTAAATTGAATAATTATGGACCTTTTGAACGATTTAAGTTTTTTCTACAGTACACTGTGATCTTAAATCTTTTAACCGCTTTACCTAAACTTAAACGTTTTAGTTAGAAGAATATCTTCAAAATTTTATAACCGACCCGTCATTAGTAATACGATAATTAAATAATTTAATTGGAAAATATTCCTTTAGGGGGTGAACCTAATTAATATTTTTAAATCAAACTTAGGTTCTTTTTAATGTTATTTTTATGTGGACAATATATGTGGCCAGTATACTGTCCAGTATAAAAATAATATTATGGAAGTGTCATACCCTAGGGGATTATTTTTAATCCACAGAATCCTTAAGCTATCAAACATACTAGATATTCTGAATGACCCTGGAGACTGAGATTAGGGAGTCTCTCTCTTTTTCTCCACATCATCAAACTCTATTAATAAATTAGGGGATGACATGTGAAGTTTTATAACTCCACCTTGATTAGCCTTTGAGCGGTTAACCTAAATTTTAATGCTAGTCAACATTTAATTTAAACATCACCCTGTGCTTTCTTAACTTTAGTAGACGACCATGGGTTAAGGCAGGTTGACATTCAGTCACGATTCACCTTAGACCCTCTTGACTTCTATTTCACCTTTTAAAAAAAAAGTTGTTGCATTTTTGGGCGTAAATTTTTTTGGGCATGACAAAGAGTCTTACCTTTATAATTCCTCTTCATGTGACCAACTTTGTTACATCCAACATCTTCCTCTAAAAGGTATGAACTATTCTCTAGGTTCCTCTTGTTGTATAGATCTTTCTGTTGACTAGGTGTCTCAACTGATTTTCCTTCAGACTGTCTTTCTTGAGATTTTGAGCATTCTTCTTTATCAAAGAAAACTCTTGTCATGTCACCTTTAGGATTTTCTCTTTCCCTTTGTTGATTAATCTTGTCACTTCTCACATGAAATTTTTCAATGTGATTCTTTGCATCAATAAGTTATCCCTTAATGATGTGATTATATTTTTATGATTCCTGATACTTGATTTTGTAATCATCAATTTCAAACTGCATATTTCCCATTTGTACATTTGCATTCTTCAAGATTTATTCAAGTTTTGTCTTTTCATCTTTCTCTTGTTGAATTTATTTGGTCATCTGAATAGTGGAAACTTTGCATTCATGTTTCAACACTTCTTTATCTTTTTCAAGCTGCTTAATCTAATTAGATGAATCATTATCAGATTCTTCCTGTATCTTACCCATAATCTCTTGCTTTGGTTCCTAGAAAGTTCAATTTGTTTCTTAAGCTTCTTTATGAAACCCTCTGCTCTTCTCAGTTTGATTTTAAATTCAACATTATCAACTTTTCCCTTATCAAGGTCTTCAAATGCCTCCTCAAATTTTTCTACCAAACTACTTGAATCCATCTGAATCTACCTCATGCTCTTAGGATTTTTCTCCAAGTGCCACACACTCTGATACCAATTTTTAAGATTAAGTAATAATGAGAGTGGGGGGGGGGGGGGAATAAGTATNTGCCACACACTCTGATACCAATTTTTAAGATTAAGTAATAATGAGAGTGGGGGGGGGGGGTGAATAAGTATTAAATCAATTTATTATAAAACTTAATAAATTCAAACTGAACCAAGAAATTACTGAAGTAAGAAGAACAAACACATAAAGTAGACAACTCATAACACCATGATTTGTTAACAAGGAAACCCTGGCCAAGGGAAAACCCTGGTGGGGATGAGACCCACAAATAATGCACTAAGAGTATAGTGTACCTATTAGGAGACCTAGCCCTATTAGGAGTTGAATATTACATTTAGTACATATCCCTATCAAAGGATAGATAATCATGTTAGTGGTATACAATGAGCTCACTGCACTTACAATGCAAAACTGTCAATTACAATGATTTATCAAAAAAATGAACTGTACAAGCATCTTCTATGCTCATGTAGTTCCAGTTATATTTCACAACATATTCTGTCTGATTCTGACATCATAATTCATCTATACATACAACACACATCTTTGCATCTCAAAACATCTACTCATATATACTCAATCTCAAAGACTCTTCTAGTCATCTCGCAAGTACATCTTAAAATGTGTCCAATACTTAATCAAATAGAAAATACATAGTCGGTGACCATACGTAAAAAAAAGTAGGGTAGGACCAAAACCAAAGCCAAATTAGCACTTTTGGATTCCACATTATACTCCCTTAATCATGACGACCATTCATCTACGTTATTTCACTGCTGCTCTATCTTCACATAACTTCAACAAGCTGTAATTATGTCTAGTCAACTCCAAAATGAGAGGACCTTAACTAACGGTCTACTACATCTCATAGTATACTCCTCTAAGTTTAAATATATTAGATCATTACATACTATGCTCTCTATTAAAGACTATACAATTGTACTCTATCAACTACATCCTGGACTTAGTCATTTTTCCAATCATAATCTCCAAAAATGAATTATACTCCAAGTGACCATGCCAATAAGTAGTGTTTCCATAAATGAAAACCTTTATTCTATACTCATCAGGCCACTTGCCAACATGAGGCCCTCATTTATGGTCTCAAGATAGAAATCATATGGAATATCATAGAATTACAAGTCTTTGGAGATTTGCAGTTGATAATCAAACAAGTACTTGATGAGTTTCAGATAGAAGATGAAAAAATCCTAACATACAAGGAAATGGTCAAAAACATGAAACCACACTTACAATTCCTATAACACACACAAGTCTGTAGGCTATAAAACAATGCTGCATATGCTATAGCTACCATCAGATCCCTCCTAGAAGTTCCATAAGACAGTCGAAAATGAGTTCTTAGTCAAGAAAATCCACATGCAAGCTAAAAAAATCATCGATATTGAAATAATATGTGTCTAGGTTGGTCCTTAATCCCCATGGTACCATGAAGTATATGCCAATTTAAAATATGGTATCATATTCGCTAATCCCACCCAAACGCAGTGCCAAAACCTCATCTATTACTCATCCTATTACACCATCATCATCCATACCATATATTGTTGAGGTGATCATGAAATACTCTCTCAGTTTCCAGATTCTAATGAGGTCACACTAGCATTAACATAGGTTCACACCGGAACCTACACTATCCAAAGGAGTGGCACAGTGCTAGCCAATAAAATTCTCATGGAAAGGTATTACTGGCCTACCATGGAGCATGATGCCTATGAATTGTAAATAGATGCATACCCTATCACCAACATGAAAATATAGTCCACACACCAGCACAAGATCTACATCCCATAGTACCTCCATGAACCTTCTCATGTTGGGGTCTCTACCTCATTGGTAATATAACAACAATCTCCTTTGATAGACACAAGTACATTATTACTGCTATTGACTCTCACTACCAATGTCTAGATCTCCAAACTCATCCTCTACTATATCATCTAATTGTTTGACATCCCCTCCACCATCTTCACAAATCATGGAATTCCATTTGAGAACCAACACATAGATTATCTATGTGAGTAACTCCATATTCACCACAACTACTCTAGTGAATATTTTCCCCAAGGTAATGGACAAGTTGAGGAAACCAAAAAAACTATTCTAAAAATCCTTAAGAAGGTTGTCAATGATTCTGGTCGTGAGTGGCACCTCCAAATAATCCTACCCTCTGGGAATACCACACATCCTTTTTCACTCCCACAAACGCCACCCCATACTCTCGTGTATACGGTGTTGAAGTTGTCTTACCAATTGAGGTCAAGCTTCCATCCCTGTGCATTTCCCTGAAGAACCTAGTCACCAATGAAGACTACCGCATATCATGGCTCACAAAATTGTATCTTTTGGATGAAAAGAGAAAACAAGCATATGATCACTTGGTTGTGTATCAGAACAGGCTTAAGAGAATCTACAAATAAAAAATCTTCCCATGAAACTTTCAAGTGGGGGACATTGTCCTTAGGAAAATCAAAAGGTGTTGCCAAACAAAGAAAAACAAGGCAAGATTGAGCCCACCTAGATAGATCGCTATGTCATCACAACATGTTTTGGCTTAGGATCTTATCAGTTATCCACTCAATAAGGGAATGACAGATGATATCAGATTTGGGTGCTACTGATTCTGTTGGCATTCATGTTTTGTCATTGATGTCAACATATGTTTCTGTGGAGTGAACATAATGGTTACTACTATTGTATGATGACTAAAATAAGTGTACGGACACTGTACAGATGAATCAGAATGATCAAAGACAAGATGTGAAGAAGGATGTGTGATGACCTTATTCCTAAGGTCTCTTGGCTTAATATTGCATATTGGAGATGTTACAGATGTTTTAGTGTAGACTAGTTTCTGGACTATGACAATGATGCTTGATAGAGAAGGTCTCTGTGTTTTGAGTATATATTAGAGGCAAAGATGATTCAGCTTATGCAAGATTAAGAGATGATAGAAGACATATTGAGGAATGTTTTTTGTTGATCGATAGTCGTGTGATTGTTGGCGATGTCAGCTATGGTGTCTATTCTAGAGGAGACCTATTTGGTGCTGACTTCAGAGATGTAGCATGTATTATGGATTGTGAGCATGGATTGCAGATCTTGGAGTATATCGGATGTATTTTAATTAATGTTTACTTGTTTTAGGTACCTTGTGTATCTTAGCAAGGGATTAAATAATTATTTGTATATTGGGAATCTTAATTGGCCGACCTAATCAATTATTGTAATAGGGTATAAATGAGAGATATTTTATTTTGAAAAGATGTAGTAATGTGAGATTGATGTGAAGGTAATTGAAAGATAGAGAAGTGTGGAAGTTGTGGGGATTGATTGGCTGCTAGATGTAGAGCAGAGTTTGTGATTATAGTATTTCATTGGAACTGACCAAGAAAAGACAGTTGCTATCAGAAAGTTCACTGGATTGTATATTCCTTATACACTTTTTCAGATTATTAATCCTTGAGGGTGGCTTTAACCTTCTTTGGGCAGTGTGCCTGGGCAGTGAGCTCACTATTACTCTTGAATCCTAATAGGGTCTATCCTTTAACATGGACTATGTACTGTAATTTTGTAATAAGATCTTAACATGGATAAATCTTTTAACATGGATACTATACTCTAAGTACATCATTTGTGGGTGTTGATTCCCATCGGAGTTTTACCGTTAACTAGGTTTCCTCAACAAAAAAGATTATGTTATTGTGTTGGAATTTACTATGTTATCACTTTAATTGAAGTTTTGGTTTACAAAGTTTAAAGTTTAATAATCTGTATTACAACCGATTCACCCCCCTCTCAGTTGTACTTCTGGACTGTTATTCCCAACAATTCTTATTAGAGATACTGGTCATAAGAGAGAAATCTTAACAACTTGAGGTGTGTTAGGGTTTTCTTCTTGCTGAACCTTCAACTGATGCTTGAATATTTGATTAACTGTATGACTCCCAATAGTTGAAAATAATGACTCAAGCAAGAGAAAACTCTAATTGATTAGGGTTTATGATAATTCTAGGGAAAATATTATCACCTCCTTCTTTTTAGGTTCTACAACACCCAGGCAAGTATTACATATATAAGATGACTTTCTTATAGTATTAGTAAATGTGGATACTAATTTTTTGTTTACTTTACTGTATTATTTTATAAATTACTCTGTATAAAACTGAAAACAACTTAACACAAAGTTTGACCATAAAAACTATTGATATGATAACAACAAATAGAAGTGTTTTAAGGACATTCATCCTTCTTCCTTATTTAGTTCTCAGAACTTACGAGGGGCAACCTATTTAATCCTCTCTCAAAAGGATTAGTAAAATGAATTATATATCTTGATACAATTACTTGAATGGATTTATCTATTCTGTAGTGTAAATCATTAAGTAATTTGAAAATATTGAATTGTGAACCAATTACTTAGCAAACACTAAACCAGTGCCTGATCCCTGGGCTATGAGTCAATATCTTGTAAGAATCCACAGTAAGGTGATCAATAAAATATTTGCAACAAAGATAGAGTACCTTATAAACTATCCTCTCCCTACAACTTTATCATCCAATCCTTAAAATAATGTCATGTTCCCTGGGGTTACTTGAAACAATTTAATCCTTCCTTGAAGGAGCTAACAAATAACTACACAACCACCTTGTGATCAGTATATTTAAATGCCTTACAGATAAACACACAAGAACAATAACAGAAATGTAAAGAAACAATTCAGATGCAGAATAGAAATTGAAAAATATTTATATTAATGTCTCAAAGCTTTAGATACATTTAGATAGATAAATAGTACAAAGGCTCAGACACAAATTTTAGCCTACCTTTTAATTCTATTAAATATTCCAACTCCCTTTCAAAAAAGGTTACAATTACATATATATTGTCTCAAATCATCTTGGAATCCTTAAAACAAGGATGCAACAAGCTTCAGATGATTTGGAGACCTAACCCTAAAAACTTAGAAAAAGACAAAAGACAAGAAAATTCCAAGCGGTGGGAGGACAAAACTGAAGAATGAAATCTAATTTGCACTCTGTCTTCTAGTGGATGTCGGTACCTTTGTCTTCTTGTGTTTGTAGATCAAATGTCACATGTCCTTCATTCTTCATCCATGACATCTAAATCAACCGTGATAGGTTTATTCTTTTTGTGCTTTGTCAGGATGTCCCATGCAGTCACATCTTCCTCCTTAGGCCACTCAAAATTATGAATACTTTCTAGTTGAGTTTTCTGCCTCTCCCACCTAGCATCTGTTATGCTTTTAACATCTGAAATGAATTTATTGCAGTCTGTTTCTACCTTTATTGCCTCATCCAAAATTTGGTTGAACCTCTCCATATCTAATTCTCCCTAATAAGATACATAAATGTCTTTATTGGGGAGTACACTATCAAATTCAGATATCCATAACCCTAATGGTTTAATCTGATCATCCTCAGCCCTAATTGGAGGTACAAACCTACTATAAAATACTCCAAACATCTTTAACTTTGCATCAATTTGATTGGCCTTTCCTTTGAAAAAGGATTAAGTGGCCCTAATCTTCTCTATCTCTATACCAACCATGGTTACTATTTCTGGCAGATCCAATCTTAATGGTTGTATTGAGTCTAATCTCTCAAAAGGTGAAGTTCTTCCATACCAAGTTACAAAATACAGATTCAAAATAGTCAAAATGTTAGCCACTTCTGCTTGTAGACCTGGAAACCTACCATAAGCCCCATACACCACATCAATCTTATCTTTGATGGTGTCAATTCTATGCTACAAAATTGAAGTCAAAACTTCTAGAATATCAATGTTATGCTTTGTGACTCCTAGCTCTATTTCAGTAGGTATCTCCCCTGTATCCTTTATTTGGATCTCTATACATTTTACCTCTTTAGGATCAATAGGGGCAGGCTCTATTATATCTAGAAATTGTTTATTAATCTCATCTATGAGCTTCTTCTATTCATTAATTGTTATTAATGATAGCTCCCTATCCTTGACAATATCAATAGTGTCACTAGTGAGTTTCTGCAATTTTTCTGATAGCTGGGCTGTCTTAGCCTCATTGAGATGAGAAAAATGAGTCATTGCTTGGGCTATTTCCATATCCCCTATATTATCTAATGTCCATATGATTTTATTCCCCTCCATCTTCTCTTGAATGTTTAGAATAGATGGCATTTTATCTTTAGGAGCCAAGCTCCACATTGCAAGTGCCTGAGATTTAGGGTTATACCCAAACCCTCTAATCATGTCTCCAACCTGAGTTTTTGATGACAATTTGATGTCAGGTTTTCTTCTTATTTGATCTATTATGAACACTGAGGACAAGTCCCAGCCTTCCACAAGTAATATCCCACTGGCCTTGACCATTTCTCTTGCCTGTTCTGGTGTAATCTGCATAGATTCAGGATCATAATCCTACAAGGTTTGTAAGGCTTCCTCGGTAATAGGATCACCACCTGCCAATTGAAACTACTTCCCAATTTGTTGCTGCTTATTCCAAATGAGGAAATCCTTGAAATATCTTTTTTTTATAAAGTTATCATCCTTGAGGAATTCCTCTTGATGCAACAACCTCTCATCTATACCTGACCTCAGAGGTAATTCTTCCTCTTCTCATGTATCCTTTTGGAGATACTTCCCTACACTGATCTATTTTCTTAATACTCTTAACAGGGTAGATCATTAGAAGTGATCAAATTGTAAGCCTTAACTGGCTCCCTTCCATTCTGCAGATAGTGAAGTTTTGTGGGTGCCATTCCCACCATAGTTTTTACTTCCTAACATGAGTTTTCTGCGATACCATATCTTGTGTTATGTGTTTATCAATTTCATGAATTTTTCTATGAATGATAGAAAACTATTAAAGATTATGAACAAAAAATATATACATAAGAAAGAATAACAATAATGGTTGGTAAATTAGAATTGAAAGATTACTAATTTGATAAATTTTGTTAGGTGTTAAAAGTTTTAGAGGTACTGATTCACCCCTCCCCTGTTAGTACTACTTCCCATTAATTCCAGCGATTGGTATCAGAGCTATGGTATCTTCTTTGAAAAGTTTAAAGGCTTAAGAGAAAAGATCTTGCAATGGAGAAGTAAAAACTTGATAATAATAGTGAGAACAAAAATCTTGAGATATAGATGTTCTATGAATAGTATAAAGAAGCAAGAATCAAGATGAGAGAGATGCTAAATGAAAGAAAAATTATGGCTACTCAAAATAATGAAAAAGACTATCAAGAAGAAGAGATTCTAGATTTCTTTGAATCTTCAGGATCAAATGCAAGTAATACATCAGGTACATCAGAAGAGAACATCAGAAATCTAAAGGAGATCAATCAAAATCTAATAGAGCAAATAAAGATGCTACAAATTGGTCAAGAGATCCAGATGGTAAGAATGATTGATGTGATGAGTTCTGCTAGAAAAGTTGAAATAGAGAGAACACTTTCTATTGATAACAGAAGAAAGATTACAAAGAAACTACAAGAAAAGGAAATGGAAATTCAAAGACTTGCTGAGCATCACCATGATCTCACTAATCAGATTATCCTTATGAGTCAAGAAGCAAATATAATAAATGTAGAACTCATTGAAAGAATATAGATTATTGGTGAACTAAGAGAAGAAAATGAAAAGCTAAAGCATGAGGTTACAATTCAAAAACAACATAATGAGATTATTAGACAGGTTGAAGAAAGCAATAAAAGAATGGATGACTTTCTTGAAGGACAATGAAGAGTCAACAACAACAACGGTATAGGCTTTACTGGAAATGAAGAATCATCAAATCCAAAGAATGTCTATGAAAATCCAAGACCAAGAAAGCTATCATGCAAGCACTATGGAAAGCAAGGGCACACATTGAATGTATGCAGAGGTAAAATGAAAGGTACTCCTAAATATACACCTACATCTTCATTCATAGGATTCTGTTATAAATGTAACAAGAAAGGACATAAGGCTTATGAATGCAAGAGCACGATAGAAAAGCCAAAGAAGGAAACCTACATGGACAAATACTTCCCTACATGCAAGATGAATGGGCACACATATGAATAATGATGGAAAAAGAAAAAGTAAGCATGGAAGCCAAAAGGTAAAGAAGTTCCTTATCAACCAAAGAGAATCGGTAATCAATATGTATGGGATTACAACACTTGGACAAACTATACAACATGTGGTAGATATGGTCACATTACTGCAAACTGCATGAGAGCATGGACCAAAAGGTCTAGAGGCTGGTCAAACCCCAGAATGGCATGCTTAAATTGTCATAAAGCTGGTCATCTCAAGAAAGACTGCAAAGACTGATTGACAGAAACAAGCACATATCCAAATGGGAATACCATTGAAGATATCCGGAGGGCAAGAGACAAAATGTAGATAAAAGATTCAAAAAATGATGAATCTAGACAAGGAAATGCAAATGGTGACATCCCATCCAATGAATTTGGTGACACCACCAACCCCACTTGAGCTGAACAAGTAAGTATGGAACTATACTATACCAAGTCATATTTTGCATCAGTTCCATTATACAAATTGATAGATAGTCAAAATCTGCATGAACCAAAGATGCATATTACTTTACTTGTTACCAATCTAAGAATGCAACACTTTTGGTAAACACTTACTTAAAATAATTGGTGACCATAATAATGAGTTGTTTACACTTACCAGAAGTTGTCGGTCAAATAGTAACCCGACGACTGTCGGTAAGAAAGAAAAGTTTAGAAATGATCATAGTAGAATACCGATATCTGTCGGTAAAATCAAATTGGTTAACAACTACCTAACGCATCATGTCTTCACCGATGATTTGAAATATCCTCCTGACAAAACCCATCTTCACATCCCGATGAGTTGTTGAGCATTTATTACAAAGACTTAGGTCAAAAAGTTTATAAATAGCCGACGGGACAACATTTTTTACCCGCGATTTGAAGAGAAAGCAGAGCGAAAACCAAGTGATTGAAGAGAAAAATGCAAAAGTATCTCTAGATCAATTCAACACACAAAAAATAGATTCTTCATCACTATTGCGAATTAAAGTAAGTACCAAAGGCATCGAAAGATCTCTGTCATTATTTTATCAAGAAAGGCCTAATTTCAAGAATACCCTAGAAACTTGAAATACAATGGCAACCACATCAAGAACCACTAAGATAAAGAATGATAAGAGGAATGTGGTAAAATAATCAAGAATAGCACATGTGTAGAACCTAAGTACAAAATCTATCCGGAAATTGCATCAAAACCTGATGAAGTCAGCACATTTTCAAAAATTCTGCCTAGGGTTTTGCTCATAGAAGATGTTAGGTCTTATATTCACTGCAAGATCGCAGAAATAGGTGATCTTGAAATGGATGAAGCTTTCAAGAAGCTATGTAATTCCAAAGGAAAACTAAAAGAAGAACACAAACACTTGGAGGTCAAAGGGTTAACCAATGGCCTACATTTCCCGAGGAAATTCAAAATAGAATGGATTAGGTTAGTCTTGAGCAAGATGCATGACAACAAACTATGGCTAGACCAACCCAAAAAAATAACCAAGGATGTTCTTCATGCTATCACTGGTTATCCGATAACTGACTAGCCTAGGGCACACAAGAATCCATCTATGAAAGAAGTTACAAAACTCACCAATGCAGAAGGAGACAACATAGGTCTCAAAGTGAACACAATCATCGATGAAGAGCTAAAATTTGGTGCATGTTATTGGGTACAAAATTTTTCAAGCTAGCAGAATGAACAAAATTCCTGCAATAGCAATAAGCACAGCTTACAAGATTGTAACAAAAGGAATTCAGATGGATCTGTGTGAGATCCTATTGAAACAACTTGATGAGAATATGATCAAAATTAGGTTTGCAAAGAGCAACACATGTAAGTTTGGATCACTTATCATGTGCACATTTTTCTATTTTCAAGAATACTTTCCTTCAGTAGGAAAATTTGTATGGGACACTACCAAAATGGTAACCCAACAGATTAGTGAACTGATTAAGTCACTAGGAGACAAATTTGAGTCTGTTATGTCTACATACTTCCTTGAGTTCAAGGAAAAGATGATGAAAAGAACTAGGATTCCTGAACAACTAGTTGAAAAACACAAAGATGAGATATGTTTCATGGTAGACTCAAACTACACACATATCAAACTGGTTGTACCAAGAACAGGTTGGTTAGCACCATTAGACTATGAGATCAATATTGATCAAGCTACAAGTGCAATTGAGACACTGATCAATGAGCCCGTTGATAAGAAACAACCAAAGTTTGGAACATATGAGGAGGCCAAATCTAAGATAAAACAAGGCCTAGAAGTCAAGAAGATTATAAACAAGAAGGATAAAATGGTTAAGAATCTTAAGAGGATTCTATCAGTTATAGAGGAGGGAGAGTAGGATCGACAAGAGGAAACTAATGAAGAGGGCACCATCGGTGAAGAACTAGAAGAAAAAAAATCAGATATAGAGGCTACTGAATCTGATACACCTCCATCTACACCTCCTGCAAAGAAGCAAAGGACAAGAAGTCAAACTTCTACAACCGATACCACACCACTTAAGAAAGGTCAAGTAAGGACCTATATGAGGAAGCAGCTAGCAAAAAGAACAAGTCAAAAATTTGTCAAAACCACACCACCAAAGAAGAGAAAAAGGTTTGTTAGGACAAAGGCTAATTTGGATGACACCAAATATGATGAGACAAATGTAGTAAAGAAAAAATTCAGAAATAAAACGGTAGATGAAGCTTCCAAATCAATTTCTACTCATGTCACAATGACTAATAAAAAGATCAGACAATGGGATACACTAAATCCAGAGGATCAGAATAAAATACAAGAGGTAGTCATAAAATCAATGATCAAGAACAAGTATGACCCTACCGAATTTGTAAATCAAAAACCTGAAGAGCTAGGTAAAAGGGTATACCAACAGTGGTCATATGCCTTGAAAATAGAAAGAGAAGCAAGAGAAAGAGTACTTGTGAGAGTAATGCCTCCTGAATCCAAAGTTGAAGAGATAAGAGAAGTACTAAAGAAAAACTCAAGTAAATTTGTAGCCAAAATAAGGGCTTACAAAGTACTAGAGAACAAGTTTATAGAATTGGATTCAATGACAGAAACCAAATGGAGACAACTCCTGGATCTACCGGCAGAGTCAACAAGTGTTGAGAAGTAATTACTTCTCATAAACACACCTCATAAAGAGGAGGAGACAGATAATGCAAGTCCTCAACATATTGCTTTGGACAATCTAGAAAGTGATGATGAGCCTATTAAATTTGATACAGGCATATATGATAATATCAAAGATATCACTAACTATGTTTCCGACAATGATCCAAAGAAGAAAGATGATGTAATATTTATCAAACTTAAGGATCAACAAGGCCATCAAGTACTACAAACACAAAATGGTAAGATAGTTGACATTACTGATGAACAAGTGCAGGACACTTCAACCATGCACTCAAAAGTGCAAGACCCTACAGAAGATATACAAAAAGATGAGGATGTCACTACTGACAAAGCTTTAATCGATGAGTAGGACACCAATACTGACAAAGCCCAAGCCACAAATCAAAGTAACATGCCTATCCTAATGAAGGAAATAAACATACTAGAGGGAAATAATGGATCAAATGAAAAGGAAACAAGCACACCCAAAGACAGGGGTGATGAAGAAGCCAAAGGAACAACAGATACAAATGCAGAGAAAGTTGCAAATGATGATCAGAAAGATACATCTACTGATTAGAGTAAGAAATAAAATCAAAAGGAAACAGGGGACAAGGCTTCAGAGAAAGGTGAAGAAGGAAAGAAGGATGAGATAGAAAATAAATCAGGAGCACATTCTGCAAAAACACCCAAGGCTAATGAAGAGACGTCTTCACATAACCGATAGGTGCCCACAAAAAAGAAGACACAAGATGCATCATCTACCAAACCTTCACCAAGAAATTTAGAACAAACAAATGAACTAGCTATGGTAGTTCATACTTCTGCATCCCCTCAAATCTCAAAGAAGAAGAAAGGAAAGAATAAGAATCCAGTAACTCTGGATGAAATTATTGAGATTCCAGTCTGTGATCCAAGAACATTGGATCTGACAGCATTGAAAAAATATGCAAATCTCTATGAAAGAAAATCTATACAAGACAAGCTAAAGAAAGTGACAAAAGAGGCCAAGGTACTGGAAGTAGCAAGAAATATACTTCAATAGATTGTACCAGACATAGATATTGATCAAAAAGCTCCAATGCCTGATCAACTAGTTATACTCATAGATGTAATAACATCTCATAATATCGATGCTAAAAAGGCTATGGAAGAGAGACTTGAACAAAAGTATGAATTCAACCTCGCAGAGAAAATAAGCCAGGAAGTGGCACTGAAAAAGGTCAAACTATCTGAATTGGTAAGTACAATTGATCCAATTATGTCAGAAGTTGTTACCTTAATAAATAAATTATGCACTTTAGATCTACTCACTCAAGAGTATACCAACAAGATAGAAATAATAGAAGCTAATCTTAAGTCTAGTGCACAGAATCTAGCCAATATAGAAGAAGCACTTAAATTGCACAATGAACAAATCATACAAGATAGGAAACAAAGACAGAACATTTAGTTTGTAGAGATGAAATACAGAGATGAGGTCAATGATCTCCAAGTTAAGATCTTACTAAAACTTCCACTCCTGCAACAAAATATAACATAGGAAAATACTCTAATTTCCACCCCTAAAATGTCTGTCCTAGACAACATTTATGATATGCACGGAAGACTAGAGCTGCAACACATGGCACTAGAACAGTTGAAATAATAATGGGAGAAACTGCTGGAAGATATCAAAACTACCCACTCTAACATTTTTGACACATTGTTAGTTGCACATTTTTGTCACAATTTTGGCATATTGTAAGTTGTATGTTTTTGGCATCAGTATCAAAGAAAGGGGGAATTTGATATGTACATCACCTCAGTTAAAAGGAGGAAATCATATGTATAGTGGAAGAAAGGGGAAATAATGTACATATAGAGAATAAATAGTATACATGTACATATACATACACTATACCGATGCATACAGTAAGGGGGAGTCATATTATGACAAGGATATAAACATGGTGTATACATACCAAAAGAGTTTAGTATTATGTACATATCAAAGTTTGATACTAATGTCAAAGGGGGAGATTGAAGGCATTATATTTTTCCATTAGTATGCTTAGATAAAAACATGATCTACACCATCGGTTTACTCTACACCGACAGATAGGGCACAACACTATCTGATGCCAAGGTTACCTGACAAACACTGTTAAGTGTTATCTGATGACAAAAAGATAAAAGATACCCAACAAGTAACAACGGTGCTACCCAATGGAACAACAAGGAGAGGAACCTGACATATATAGGGAATCTAATGAGTAACAACAGTGCTACCCGATGGAACAACAAGGAGAGGAACCTGACAGATACAGGGAACCCAATGAATAGTTCAGTCAAGGAACACTGATAGACTGCAAGTTCAAACCAACGACCAAGAACCGACAGTCAGTTACATCCCACAAAGAGTGCATCTGACTTTCCACGTCAGATAAATCACTGAAGTTGTATTTATAACTTCTTGATTTTCTTTTAAATCCATTATGTGCGGAGGAAGCAATGTAATTGTTATTGTTTTAATTAGTTTTACTATTTTAAAATATTCAAACTAAAGATCAAGGTCAAGTTGTAAACCTTGGATCTAAGAGTTAAAATTGTAATACATGAATTCCAAGATAGGTCAAATAGATGTATAAATAGATGTTCAATCCATTGAGAAAAAAAGTTGATCAATGAAGATAGTAGCCATGGAGAGAAACTAAAGACCAAACAGAGAATTCATCCAGAAGAACACAAATAGAATCAAATCAGTTTTCAAGAATAGAACAGAGGCTACCAACAAGAAGAGAAAAGGTATTCATCAATCGCTCAAGGTGATATTATTATTGTAAAAGATTTAATGGATCTATAATAGTAGATTGCATATAGTCAAGTCAACATTTGTGCTCATTCTAACAAGTGTAGTACACTAATGAAATCCTTTCAAGAAAGGTGGTCTTAACCGTCCTATTGTAAATATCATAAATAAGTGCACACTTAAATTAGTGTTTCTAAAGCTCTTAACAAAGTAGATCTTAACAGGTATCCACCTTAATACTCTTAACAGGGTAGATCATCAGAAGTGATCAAATTGTAAGCCTTAACCGGCTCCCTTCCATTCTGCAGATAGTGAAGTTTTGTGGGTGTCATTCCCACTGCAGTTTTTACTTCCTAACAAGATTTTTCTGTGATACCATATCTTGTGTTATGTTTTTATCAATTTCATGAATATTTTTATGAATGATAGAAAAAAATTAAAGATTATGAACAAACAATATATACATAAGAAAGAATAACAGTAATGTTTGGTAAATCAGAATTGAAAGATTACTAATGATAAATTGTGTAAGGTGTTAAAAGTTTTAGAGGTACTGATTCACCCCTCCCCTATTAGTAATACTTCCCATTAATTCCAACAAGAAATACCTCTTCATCCAACTTTATTTTCTAAAACAATTTATGCATTTCTCTTTGGAATCTGGTATTGAACTCGGTGACATCTTCATGGTAATTCTTTTTGATGTTATTGAACTCATTCAGCAATAAAAATTTATTTGTCTTATCACCATATTGATCTTTAAATAACTCAATTAATTCATCCATGGAAGCAACAAAGCCATTAGAAAGACTTCTAAACCATTCTCTAGCATCCTCTACTAGAGACGGAAAAAAAAGCTTCATAAATACATCTTCATGAGTAATATTCAAATCATCAACAAAATCAATGAATTTTCTTAAGTGTGCTTCACATGAGATGATATTATTACCTGCAAATTTTGGAATCTTTTCTCCCACATCACCTACATCTTTGGGAAATGCATTTGGGTACCCTGGAATGCCAAAGAAATTAAATTGCTTATACCTTTCTAGATTCAATGGTTTCCTTTGGAAATTATCAGTCTCCTTGAAAGTAGTAGCTTTTGTTTTGGAAGATGTTGTGTTCTCAGTTCTAACATAAGAATATTTGGAAGACTGCAAAAAAATCTATTTTCTTTTTCATTTCTATTGTTGCATCTTCCATCTAAGCAATTTCTAACATCTTTTCCATGGTTTCTTTTTCTATCCTTAGTCTCTCAAGATCAATATCCAATTTGGACATCTGTTCTGTTAAGGGCTTCTGAACTTTAGGTTCTTCAGGTTTGCTTTCAGTGACCTTTCGTTTACCTTTGTCTTTAACATTTTGTGAACTAGAAGCTCTATGAGTGTTAGGTATTTCTTGGTCCTTTTGAGACCTCTCTGTATTTTTTGTAATTTGATGTCTTGAGGATCTTCTTTTAATTCTCTCAACATCCTTATGCTCATGTTTTTTCTGTCTAAACTCCTTTTCTCTTTTCATCTGCCGAATAAGGGAAAGATGTTTCATGATGAGTCTTTCATGCTCATCAAGCTCATCAAAAGGGATTTCCTCATATTCTAAACTTATAGCATCTGTCCCTTCTCTTTCACTTGAAGTGGAGGTAATTGCAAGTGTTTCTAATCCTCTTTCTATAGCTTCTTCATATTCTGAAGTATTGCCATCATGATTAGATTACTTTGTAATCATTACTTTCCTAGTATTACTTTCCTAGTATTACTTTCTTTTCCTCTTCTAGAGGAGTTTCATCTGTATTTACTTGGTTTCTTTTCTTCCTCCAAGACATCTCCATTTTTTAGGATGACGAGATTCCACCATATAATGCAATTTCTAGATTATTTCTCATTTTAGACCTAGTATTCATACTGAAGGATATACTACTTGAAACTAATCACAAAGATTTCACTTTTAGAGTCGTCACCCACACTTGGAAATAATGAATACTATTAGAATAACTTATGCAATAAGGAATATAAACTTAATGTATCTCTTGGAGCTCAAGCATACATTATAGGCTTATTTTTCAAATTTTACCCAAACTCCCCAGTAGAGTCGCCAATTTGTTAGGGTTTGTTCTTGCTGAACCTTCAACTGATGCTTAAATATTTGATTAGCTCTATGACACTCAATAGTTGAAAATATTGACTCAATCCAGAGAAAAATCTAATTGATGAGGGTTTCTGATAATATCTGGGGAAAATATTATCACCTCCTTCTTTTTAGGTTCCACAACACCCAGGCAGGTATTACCTATATAAGATGAATGTCTTATAGTATTAGTAAATGTGGATACTGATTTTCTGTTTGCTTTACTGTATTATTTTATAAATTACCCTGCATAAAACTAAAAAATAACTTAACACAGAGTTTGAGCATAAAAACTATTAATATGATAACACCAAATAGTAGTGTTTTAAGGACATTCATCCTTCTTCCTTTTTTAGTTCTCAAAACTTAGGAGGGGCAACCTATTTAATCCTCTCTCAAAAGGATCAGTAAAATGAATTGTATATCTTGATACAATTACTTGAATGGAATTATCTATTGTATAGTGTAAATGATTAAGTAATTTGAAAATATTGGATTGTGAATCAATTACTTAGCAAACACAAAACCAACGCCTAATCCCTGGGCTATGAGTCAATATCTTGTAAGAATCTACAGTAAGGTGATCAACAAAATATTTGCAACAAAGATAGAGTACCTTATAAACTATTCTCTCCCTGCCACTTTATCATCCAATCCTTAAACTAATGTCATGTTCCCCGGGGTTACTTAAAACAATTTAATCCTTCCCTTAAGGAGCTTACAAATAACTACACAACCACCTTGTGATCAATATGTTTAAATGCCTTACAGATAAACATACAAGAACAATAAAAGAAATGTAAAGAGACAATTCAGATGCAGAATAGAGATTGCAAAATATTTATATTAATGTCTCAAAGCTTCAGATACATTTAGATAGATAAATAGTACAAAGGCTCAGACACAAATTTTAGTATGCCTTGTAATTCTATTAAATATTCCAACTCCCTTTCAAAAAAGGTTAAAATTACATATATATAGTCTCAAATCATCTTGGAATCCTTAAAAAAAGGATGCAACAAGCTTCAGATGATTTGGAGACCTAACCCTAAAAACTTAGAAAAAGACAAAAGACAAGAAAATTCCAAGCAGTGGGAAGACAAAACTAAAGAATGAAATCTGAATTGCACTTTGTCTTCTAGTGGATGTCGGTACCTTTTGTATGTGGTAAATTTGGCCTTGTTAATTCACCATACACTTCAACATAGTCCTTCTTCACTAGGTACACACAAGACTGAATATGAGATTATTCATCCTGTCTACCTGCATGATTCAACCTGTTGCCTTCTATCCAGACGGGTTTTTTGAAATTTCTCTCAGAACGAGAGTCTCACAAGCATGGACCAATCTAGAAATGAAGGATTTATCATGATAAATGCAATACAATGCAATATTATACTAAGAAATGAGAGATGTGAGATAATCTAAGACATGATGATAAATGTAATTATTCTAGAAATTGAAGCTATTCTATTGCAATATGAAATTATTCTATATGAAGCTATGACAATAATTCACTATTCTAACGATGCTTATTTTCTTCAAAAATTTAGGGGGTTTTGAATGAAGAATGAGAGTTCTTTTATAGACTCAGAGATGATCAGAATAGAAACTTTCCTCTTTGAAATAAAATAGATAGAAAAGCCAGTTTAAAATAGAAAGCTTTATTGAAAAGAATTCAATAAATTGTTTTCTTCCTACTTTAACTGTTTTCTTTCTTTGATTTACTTCTGTTTTATTAAAATTAAATTGTTTTCTTTCTCTTTAAAGCACAATTAATTCAAAGTTTCCATTTCTAAACAAAGATAAGATTTTTGAGAGAATATTCAATTACTTAAATAAATATGACCTCATAATTGATTTTTCTCAATTATTTGAATAATTAAATTCAATTATTGAAAATGAGGATATTTATTTAATAATTAAATATCATTTAATTCCTTTTTCATGTGTCTCAGCTAAAGAGGGTGAATTTAATTTAATTAAAGTGCTAGGAATTTATTAATTAAATTAATTTGATCATAAGGTTCAATAGATATTTAGGAATTAAATATGATGTATGATTAATGCAGATTTAGGAATTTCTACATTTGACACTCAGGTCGAGAAGAGTCAGTCAAAAACTCAGAATTGCCTAGTATAATAGGACTTTGATGATCCAAAAGAATGACAAATGCAACAAAATTGGTTAGGGTTGCAAGATGCCAATTTTGGGGTGTTACATTTTGCTCCTCTTTGAATTGATGTGCGAGCAACACATTGATTCAAAGAATAGTCTGATGCCTGAAGCACAGAAGAATAGATTTGAAAATTGATGATGCAAAGATTTCAGAGCCATCTCCATAATAGAGCTTGACTCTCTGAATTCTAGGTTAGGTTTCCAAGACGCCAGTCAAATAGATATCTTTCACAAGACTGTCCCCAGAACGAGGCTCAACCTTTAGGAGTCAGGGTTAGATTGCCCCGATACATGTCCCAAAAGATAGTAAATAGAGGTTTTAGGACTATCTCCAAAATGAAGCTTAGTTCCCTAATATCTTGGTTAGATCACCCAGACACTGGTTAGATTGACATCTTTCACAAGGTTATCCCCAGAATGAGGCTTAACCTTCAGGAGTCACGGTTAGATTGCCCCGATACCTATCTCAAAAGATGGATAAATATATTTCACAAGGTTATCCCCAGAACGAGGGTTAACCTTCAGGAGTCAGGGTTAGATTTCCCTGATACCTATCCCAAAAGATGGATAAATATCTTTCACAAGGTTATCCCTAGAATGAGGCTTAACCTTTAGGAGTCAGGGTTAGATTGCCCTGATACCTGTCCCAAAAGATGGATAAATGTCTTTCACAAGGTTATCCCCAGAATGAGGCTTAACCTTCAGGAGTTAGGGTTAGATTGCCCTGATACCTATCCCAAAACATGGATAAATATCTTTCACAAGGTTATGCACAGAACAAGGCTTAACCTTCAGGAGTTAGGGTTAGATTTCCCCGATATCTGTCCCAAAAGATGGATAAATATCTTTCACAAGGTTATCCCCAGAATGAGGCTTAACCTTCAGGAGTCAGGGTTAGATTTCCCTGATACCTATCCCAAAAGATGGATAAATATCTTTCACAAGGTT
>MU225859.1:926576-976868 GCA_018584345.1 Thuja plicata
GCCCTTATTGATTGTGGAGTATCCAGTTTTGACCGTGAGGTACAAAAAATTGAACATGCCCCAAGTGATGAGATGCCCCTAGCAATGAGGACTTTTGAAAATTAGATCAGATTGATTGAAATAGATTCAATGATGTAATCATCCTGCTCCCTCAAGAGAAAAATGGAAAGATGACATGTCATAATGATGATGGAGAGCAAAAAATCATAGATAGATGTTGAGTCAGAGATCAAGAAGAACTTAGAATAGATTACGGAAGAATTCAGAAGAGTCAGAATCAATTTCGAGTGATTTTGAGGTATGGTTGACCAAGTTTGAATAGAGTTGACCAAAGTTGACTAGAGTTGAATTTTGAGGAAAAAATTCAAAGAAATCAGAAAATGATGATGTGATAAGATTCTGACAAGAAAGCAATGTCATAAAGTCGACTGCATATGTGTCCGATTGCGTCGGTCCTGAAAATTTTAAAATGCGATTTTGAGCGATATAGAAGTGTCAAATTTTGATTTCGATCCCGAAAATGGGTTGAGAATATAGCTAAAGATAGATAGTGAGGATCAAACACTTGTTCAGTAATGATGAAACCAAGACTCTAAAGAAGAACTCCCCTATGTATGAACCCAGGAGAATGCAAAGAAGAGAACACTGAATTGCTGCCACAATGCAAGTCTAGAATGAAAACACAATCCTATGCTAGATGCAATATGAAAATGCAATTCTATGCTAGATGTAATATGAAAGTGAAATTCTAGGACATGGTTGTGAGACCCATCGAAAAATCATCATTATTGAGCATTTTTTTTGTAACATGAAAGTCGATACAACCCTTATTGGCGCCATAATGCAACCATAAGGATATGAATATGACTTTTCATCGGATAAAATATAGGAAACGAGTGTAAGCACCAGAGCACAAAAGCCAAGATGACCTGAACATTGTTTCCAGTTAATGTTGAAAGAGTACACCAGTATCGAGGCATTCAAAGCCAAGATAACCATAAGTGTGATCATGCGTAAACAAATAGATCAATAACAAGCAAAACAATAACAAACAAAGAAATAACAAGCAAGGAGATAGTGCCAACCTCACCATGGCATACAAATAAACAAGATTGAGGGATGTGAGGCTGTTCCACCTTATTGCGGGAGCTCTTATCACATACACACTGTTTATTTGACATTGTCAGATCATCAAAACTACACCAACAAGCAGTAGACAAAGAAAATATCAATGAAATCCATAAGAATAGACAACATACAAAGAAATATTGAATCATAGCTCAGCATGTTTCAAAGTGTACGAATGTGGATGTGTTTAGAGGTGTTGAAAAAAATCTATCCTTGGTTATTCTACTAAGAGAAAAGCATATAAATGTTTCAATATGAGATTGAGGAATTTTATTGAAAGCACTAATGTGAGGATAGATGAAAATTTTTAGATTCAGGAAAGTGTGTATGACTGTGGAAAGAGTACAGAGATAAAAGAGGTCACTACTAAGCCTACAAAACCTTTGATGTTTGATGATGATATTGAAGACATGAATCAATTGAGCTTACTGAAAACCCTAAGACTCTGAGGTATGTTAAGAAGAACCATCCTAAAAATCAAATCATTGGTAATGCAATTAACGGAATGATGAAAAGATCTAAAGTAAGAGATGAATTTTTTTTTTATTTCTCAAGGTGAGCCAAAAACTATTGATGAAGCATGTAGAGATGAATATTGGACTAAAGCTATGTAGGAATAACTTGAATAGATAAAGAAAAACAATACTTCAGAATTGGTTCCAAGACCTAAAAACAAAAATGTGATAGGAACTAAATGGGTTTTTAGAAACAAAATGGATAAGGAAGGAACAATGGTAAGAAATAAGGCTAGACTAGTTTTTAAAGGCTACTCGCAACAAGAAGGCATAGAATTTGAAGAAAAATTTCCTCCTATTGCTAGGTTGGAAGTTGTGACATTATTTCTTTCTTATGCCACACATAAAGAATATAAATTATATCAGATGGATGTGAAATCAGCATCCTTGAATGGAGATTTGGAGGAAGAAGTATAAATAGAGAAACTTGATGGATTTCCTTTGACAAAAGATGAATACATGGTTTGTAAATTGAAGAAAGCATTGTATGGATTGAAACAAGCATTGGGAGCATGGTATGCAGGACTAGATAGGTATCTACTTCATCTTGGTTTTAGAAAAGGTAATGCAGACAATAATACATATTTAAGAACTAATGAAGATGGAATATTAATCATAGAAGTTTTTGCTGATGATATCATTTTTGGAGGCAATGATAAAATGAGTTAAAAGTTCTCTAAAGAAATGGAAAATGAATTTGAAATGTCAATGATCGGTGAGATGAATTTTTTATTGGTTTGCAAATTAATCAGAGTAAGAATGGTATTTTTATATCTCAGACCAAGCATCTTAAGGAAATGTTGAAGAATTTTGGAATGGAAGATTGTAAACCTGTTGGGACACCCATGGTGACTAGTTACAAACTGAATAGTAATGATGAGACTCAAGGTGTTTTTTAGACAAAGTACAGATCGATGATTGGTGGTCTACAATATCTAACTCACACTAGACCAGATATTTACAATGCAGTTGGAATTATGGCAAGATATCAAGAAGATCCTAAAGAGACACACCTTGCTACTATGAAAATAATTTTCAGATACTGGAAAGGGACAATGGAATATGGATTGTGGTATGAAAAATTAGATGACCTTATTTTATAGAATTACACTGATGCTAATTGGGTAGGTAATGTGGATGATAGAAAGAGTACAATTGGTGAAGAATTTTTCTTCGGAAAATGCTATTTTTTTGGTTAAGTAAGAAGTAGGATTGTATTGCTCAGTCTACTACTGAATCCATGTATGTTTCTGCTACTATAAACTCTACACAAGTTGTTTGGATGAAAAAAAGCTAAAGGACATTGGAATGATTTTTGAAGAGCCAGTGGTTGTCCATTGTGATAAAACTGGCATAGTGAATATGTCAAAAAATCTTGTATTGCATTCAAAGACTAAACATATTTCTATTAAATATCATTTCTCGAGGGACAAGGTAGCAGAGAAAGAGATTAGACTGGAGTATATTAGCACAAAGGAACAGAGAGAAGATATATTTACAAAACCTTTGACAAAATATGCTTTTGAGTATCTCAGAAGCATGGTTGGGGTGAGAGCCCCTCCCAGTGGTAATTAATTGATGTAGACATGCATTAGTCCGGTGGCTTTCAAAGATATATCATTTTTTATACTTGATGTATTGATCTACTCCTCAGGGGGAGTGATCGCAGGAATACTATAGAGCACATTTGGGTGATTTTGCACTTGGCTGTTAGACATGAAGATTTGAAAAAGATAAACCTTACAGAATATTATAGAAGAGTTATGATGCCCTTTTCCATTTCTACCAAAGGGGGAGAGATTCTATGTGAAAATCCCTACTATTCTAGGCATATTTGTGTTGAGGATATTGAGAAGATTGTATTGAGAGAGAGTAATTTTTGGGTTGATGGATTTTCCCATATGTTACCATCATTGACAAGGGGGGAGATTGGTGGATGATATTAGATTTGGGTACTACTGATGTTGTTGGCATTCATTTTTTGTCACTAATGTCAACATATGTTTCTATGGAGTGATCAGACTATTTATTACTATTGTATGATGAGTGACAGAAGTGTACAGGCACAGTACGGATGAATCAGAATGATCAAAGACAAGGATATGTAGAAGGAAGTGTGATGACATTATTCCTAAGGTCACTTGGCTTAATATTGCATATTGGAGATGTTACATATGTCTTAGTGAATACTAGTTTCTAGACTGTGACAGTGATGCTTGACATAGCAGGTCTCTGTGTTTTGAGTATATCTTACAAGCAAAGATGATTCAGCTTATGGAAGACTAAGAGATTATAGAAGACATATTGAGGAATTTTTGTTGTTGATTGATAGTCGTGTTATTATTTGTGGCGTCAGTTGTGGCGTGTATTCTAGAGGAGAACTATTTGGGGCACTTCAGAGATGTAGCATGTATTATGGATTGTGAGCATGGATTGCGGATCTTGGAGTATATTTGATGTATTGTAATTGATTTTTACTCTTTTAGGTACCTTGTGTATCTTAGCAAGGGGTTAAATAATTATTTGTATATTGGGAAAGCTTAATTGGCTGACCTAATCAATTATTGTAATAGAGTATATATCAAAGATATTTTATTTTAAAAAGATGTAGTAATGTGAGAGTGATGTGAAGGTAATTGAAAGATAGAGAAGTTTGGAAGCTGTGAGGCTTGATTGGCTATTGTTGTGTATGTGTGAGAAAGTGCACCTATTACCTGCAACACAACACTTCAATAGATCATTACGTTAGTGAAAATAGGGTTAGTAAAGCATGGAAATCTACTAAAATTGATCTATTGCTTTCTAACTAGGAGGAGTGTAAAAAAAAACATAATAGCCCTTAGATTATGTCTTTTCCAGTGACATATACAACCTAGCATGAAAGATTTGAATCAAAACTAATCTAAATGATAAATAAACATGCATATTAGTTCTAGAAATGAAGATAATAACAATTCCTAATATCAAAGCTAAAATGCAACATGAATTCACAAATGATCTAAGCAGCATAACAATACATTTTCAGTCTAAAATTCAGGCTTATTTGTACTCAAAAACTCCTTCTATTTATAGAAGAAATGAGGAGAGAGAGGGGGGACAAGGGTCATTAATGGAGTTGCAAAACTCATTAATGAGGTGTAAGAGAAATAAATGCCAAAGGCATTAAAGAAGCATAGCCTTGAGGAATATGCCTTAAATGCAAGCATTTAAGAGGCATGGAGAGGTCATATGCATTAAATGCAAGCATTTAAGAGGCATGGAAAGGGTTTAGAGTCAAGCTTGAGAAAGTTGACTTTCTCAAGTGGGTTGAGTTCCTAATCACATTTTTAGGAATGTGACATCATGAGCAGGTGGGTTAGAATGGGATTAGGATTAGGATTAGACTTAGCATGGGGTGAATAGGTTGGGATGGGTTTGAACCTAGGGTCAAGGTGGTTGAGGTAGGTTAGGTTAGGGGTTTAGGAGAATATTAATGAAATGAATTATATTAAATATATTCATTCAGAAATAGGAATATTAATTATTTAAGCTTTTTATTGCTTTGGATAATAAATTAGGACTATAGCCAATTAATTAGATTAATTTAGGCTAGAAGATAGGCTTTTTGCAAGTGGTTTGATATAATAGGGATTTATTTAATTCATCTTAAATTAATTACCTTAGCCATGTTTTTAATTGATTTGATTTGATTGGCTTAGGTGATTAATAAAATTTAAGTGATTAGATCACTTAGGAGATTAAATTTGATTTGAATGAATTATGTCAGCCAATTGAAGAGTTGTCTGAACATAATTGGGGGTATGATCACACTTAAGGAAAATAGGGTCTATGGTCAGAGAAAATGAAATCTAGGTGGTTACATTTTCCCCTCTTTGAATTGATGTGTGAGCAGTGCATTGATTCAAAGAAAGTTTTTGATTTTGACTTCAGAAAGATTGAGAATTTCACTCATGAAATGAAATGCCTAATGAGACCAGTCTCGTACTTGATCAAACTAAACTGATAGAATTGAATTTGAACTTGGTTGTCATCCAAATATCAATAAAAGATCTTAAAGATACCAATTCTAAACTTGGTTGTCATCCAAAGATTGATAATACTGATTCTAAACTTGGTTGTCATCCAAAAGTTAGTATGAAGCTGCCAAGAGCTTAATAAGAATCTTTTAAAAGGAGGAAAGACAAGATATCCAGCTTATGAGAACCAAATTTTTCTATCCAATAGTTTCAACTTAGTCAAGGAAACTGCCATGCCCCTAGTTGTTTGATAACAAAGTCATTTTAGTGTTGTTTCAAGCGAGAATTTGATTGATGATAGTGTGATCATGCCCCCTTGAGAATGATATCAAAGGAAAGAAATGAAATCCCTCTGTTGAAATGATGTATCACTTGTAGGAATGGGTAAGTCAAGAAAGAATGGAATAGAATAAGCGAAGAAATGGGGTTGTGTTAAGAACAAACACACATGAACCAAGTTAATTACATGAAAATGTGAGTTCAATTTTGTTCTTGATAGATAAAAGATTTTGGGAATCATTGATTAACTTAGATGTAGAAGAAAATGGAAATAATATTTTGAGCTCAAAGTCCTTATTCTTTTACTTCTTTCAAAATGCATCATGCAATATCTAAATGCAGCTATATGTAGACTCTTAGGACTTGTCACTGATTAGCAGATATTAGACATTTTTATACTCATTGGGCACTTTTTAGAATAGATACCAGCTGATAGTACAACCATCACTAATACCCACTGATATTATGAAAGTATGAATAATGTTTTTACTAGAATGTTGAAAATAGACTTAGGCATCAAGGCATAGAAGCCATGATGACAAAATAGTCACCTTCCTTTTATTATATCAGATTATGCATAAGGCAAGATATTGGACCCGCAATGACCTTGAAAATTGATAACCTTGGGTACATTATGCTTTGTATACCTTAGTGAGAACCTGAGTTTAGAAAACAAAAAAGGAAATTGTTTCATCCTCGCCATAGTTTACACATAAAAAATATCAAGATATATGCGGCTATCCACTCATGGTGGTAGCTCTTACCATAAACATCCAAGTTAGGTGAAATTTATAGGATCATTTGGAACAATCGCCATACGCAAAAAACTAAGAAATTTTTATGCCCCCTATCCTTGTGACTCTTGTCTTTGCATAGACATCATGGAGTAACTCAGAAGACATAACAACTATAAATTGTGTATCAATCAAATAAAATTCATAACTACTTAGATGCCCCCAGTGAAAACATCATGGGTACATAAAAGAGTTATAATCAACCCAAGATCAAATTGTGTTTAAGTAGTATTAAGAAATACTATTGATTCATTTTTCAAGCATAGTATAGATTCATCAATCAAAAAGGTAGGAATTCAAGCAATATGCATTCCATGTCTATGTAGAACCATCATTCTGGTTTTCCATCCAATGTAGGACTTAGGAACACCATTCATGTTAGTGCAATGTTTGTGCCATCTTTGTTTCGTGAAAGTGACATTTTGGTAAAAACATTGAGAAGCATTGCATCACAAGACAAACCATCCTATGACAACCTAGAAGACGCTACCTATCATGCTAGAAAAAGATGTCCCCAGTGCAGAATGACCTGATCGTAAGACAGAAATGCAGAAAAATCCCAAGCGAGGATAAGATTCTCATAAGGAAAGAAAGTCAACTCTTAGTACAGGTGTAATCGTGAAGGCTCAGTATCAACAATGTATTGATAGATGGAGCGCATAACACAAGTGATGCCTGATTTCCAGGTTTTCACCTTTTGGAAAAACTTTTATTCTTTTTGCTACTAGGATGCTTGTTTTACCAGGTTGTCAACAAGGCACTTTTCTCTTTTTCAAATTTTTTTTCTATTTTTTCTTTTTTGAATGTTTTTGTAGTATCAAGGCGCCTGTTTGCCAGGTTTTCACCAAGGATACCTTTCTTCAGGACTTTTTTCACTATTTTTGGATTTCTTCATGATCAATTTTCTGAATGATTTTGGTATTTTCTGAGTTTTTCACTGTACAAGCTCTACTAGCCAAACATCAAGCATAGAACCACTTCAAATGTAAAGTATTGATAGGATCTGGAAGAATGTCTCCCTCAGGTGTAGGTAGTTGATAAGATCTAGTCCCAAAAGTAGTAGTAATAACATAAGTTCCCAACCAGTTAGGTTCAAACTTTCCTTTCTACTCTTTGTTAGGCTGGTTATTAGGATTCTCCTTTAGGATGAGATCCCCCACTTGAAATTCTCATGTCTTGACCTTTTTATTGTACCCCTTAGACATTCATGCTTGGTACACCTTCAAATGATTGAACGCTTGTTGCCTGCACTCATCAAGTAGGTCTAAAGAATTCACCCTAACAATGCAGTACTGCTCATCAGTTACAAGACTGTGTAAAGATATCTGCAAAGATGGGATTTCAACCTCAATAGGTAGTACTACTTTAGCACCATAGACTAGGGAAAATGGTGTTGCTCATGTTGGTGTTTCGATGCTTGTTCTGTAGGCCCATAGTGCTGGATTCAGTTGTAGATACCAGTCTCTGCCATACTTACTTACAGTTCTATGTAGGATCTTGAGAATATTATTATTAGATGTCTCAACCTATCCATTACCTTGAGGATAATAGATTGAGGAGAAATGTTGAGTGATGTGGAACTATTCGCAAAGGTCATCAATGTCTTGATTTATTAATTAGCCCCCTTTGTTTGTTACATTTGAAGAGGGTATCCCATATCTACAGATAATGTAGTTCAGAATGAACATAGCCACCTGTTTTCTAGTGGCTTTGATTAATGGCATGGCTTCAACCCACTTTAAGAAATACTCAGTGTCCATAATGATAAACTTGTGTCCATTTGAAGAATTGGGATATATTTGTCCAACCAAGTCAAAGGCCCATTACTGAAATGGCCAATGTGTAATGAAAGGTATAAGTTCTCTAGCAGGAGCATGGATGAGATTTCCATGTGTCTGGAATTTATGACATGTTTTGAAAAATTGAATAGCATCTTTTGCCATGGTAGGCCAGTAATATCCTACTCTGAGTAGTTTCTTCGCTAGTAAAAATTCGTTTGAATGTGATTCACATAAACCTTCGTGGACTTCTTTTAACGCGCGATCTGACTCTTGGAGTTATAAACATCTAAGAAGTGTACTATTGAGACCTTGTTGATATAAGTTATTAGTTATTAGGACATAACATGATGTTGTCCTAATCAAGGCTATTTTTTCATTTCAGGATAGATCATTGGGAATGGTTTGGTCAGTTAGGTAAGCAATGATATTGGCATACCGAGATTGGTATGGAGTGTTCAAAGCACAAATTACTTGGTATTTAGGGGTATCAAAGGAAAGATAAGATAGTTCTTCCACCAAGAAGTCATAGCAAAATTGATGTTCCTCTAGTTGTAACATGGATGCCAATGTAGCCATAGCATCCATAGCTTTTTTCTCTATTTTGGATATCTGCTAGAATGTGATGAAGATGAAGTACTTCTTTAGGTCATCAACTAGTTGTTTGTAGGGCATCAAATTCTCATCTTTTGTCTGATAATGTCCATTGATTTGATTGATAATGAGCTGGGAGTCACCATACACATGTAATTATACAGTCTTTCACTCCATAGCAAGTTTAAGACCGTTTACCAATGCTTCATATTTAGAAATGTTGTTTGTGGATGGAAACATCAACTTGTAAGACTTGGGTATCTTGTAGCCTTGATGAGTTATGAATAGAACCCCTACTCCAGATCCTTGTTGTGTGAAAGAACTATCGAAGTACAACTTCCATGGATACTTAGTTAGATGCATAATTGTTTCATTAGGGAATTCAATCCTTAAAGGTTCATTATCTTGGAGTGGTGAATCAGCTAGTTGATCTATGAGGACTTGTCCTTTAATAGCTCTTTGTTCCACATATTCAATGTCAAATTTTCTCAGAATGAGGACCCATTTTTCTAGACGTCCTGTTAATGCTATTTTGCTTAAAAGGTACTTTAGAGGATTGATCTTAGCAATGAGCCTTACTGTATGTGAGATCATGTAGTGTCTCAATTTTTGTGATGTAAAGACAACTGCTAAGCATTCTTTTTCAATAATGTTGTAATTGAGTTCATAAGAGACTAGTGTTCTACTGATGTAGTAGATAGCTCTTTCTTTCTTTATTTCATCCTCTTGTGCCAGCTATACTCCTAGTGATGTATCTATAGCTAAAATATACAGGAGTAATGGCTTTCCATGAATAGGCACCATAAGAATAGGAGGAGTAGCTAGGTACTCTTTTATTTCTCTGAAGTTGGCTTCACAGTGCTCATCTCATTTGAAGGTGACCCCTTTGTGTAGCAATTTGGTAAAGGGTTGTGATCTGTCAGCAAAGTTGTGACATGAACCTCCTATACCATTGAAGTCTCCCTTGTAATGTCCTCATTTAACTAATGTTGTGTGGAGGAGTCATATTTAGTATAGCTTTGACTTTTGTAGGATCTACCTCAATTCCATTTGCTAAAACAATAAACCCTAAGAGCTTTCCTGATTGGACCCCAAAGGCACACTTCTTCAGATTGAGCCTGAGTTGAAATTGCTCCTTTCGATCCAATATATTTCTTAAATAATCAATATGAGTGATCCTTTCCTTGGATTTAGCTAAGGTGTCATCCACGTAATCCTCCATGTTTTTATGCATCGTATCATGGAATATAGTAGTCATTTCTCTTTGATATGTGGCAGCAACATTCTTTAACCCAAATTGCATGAAATTCCAGCAAAATGTCCCCCATTCATATGTAAATGCAGTCTTCTCTTCATCCTCAGGGGCAATTTTTATTTGATTATAGCCTGAGAAACCATCCATTAATGAATACATTTGGTAGCCTGCTGTGAGGTCTATGATCTATCAATATTAGGTAGTGGAAAATCATCCTTAGGACATGCCTTGTTTAAGTCTCTGAAGTCTATACATATCCTAATATATTTATTGGATTTAGACACTGGGACCACATTGGAGATCCATCCTGCATAAGCAATGACTCTGATGAATCCAACTTTCAACAATTTCTCTAGCTCCGCTTTTACTAGCAATGCAACATGAGGATGCATCTTTCTAAGTTTTTGTTTCACGGGTTTGATCCTGGGAGCTATAGACAAGTGATGCATTATTAACTCATGATCTAGTCTAGGCATATCTGTATAATAACATGAAAAGTTGATCTTCTTCTCTTTCAAGAACTTAGTGAACCATGTCTTCTCCTCTTCTGACAAAGATTGTGCTAGGTGTACTATTTGAGGATCTTCAACTGTGCCCTGATTAATTGGCTATGTTGGTTCTATCAGAATTGAAGACCTTCCTTGAAAGTGCTCAGGGAGGATATCAAGAATCTCATCCTTTGGTGCCTCTAAGAGCTTTTCATCATCAAATACGTCTTTTGTTTTTACTATTTTAGGATCTAACACTGCCACAACGTGGTTTTCACTGTCAGTTCCTTTTTTATTTTTATTTTTCAATTTTTGACTAAGAAACTTGATATCCTCCTATGACAAGTTCACACTCCTTACATTTGTGGAAGAAGGGTAAGGTTCACAAGTGTGTAGATAGAAAGCCAAGGTGTACTCATTGGGAAATTTGAGAATAGGAGTAGGACCTGTATTAGTCCAATCAATTAGGTCAGGGTTTATTAAAGACAAGGAGTCAGACTCTGCGAAGGACAACATCGCGTTAGCATCAAGACTATTAACTGACATGACATAACCTATTAAGTTGAGTTATTTGATGTTTATATCAATAAGAGTTAGATCGTCATTAAAAGGGTCATTGTTAGTTATATTTGGACCAAACTCTAGTGACTCATCAGTAGAACTTTCATCATCATCTCTTCATAAAAGGAGGCTTCTTGCTTGTCGCCTCTAAAGTTCTTCTAGACTTATGAGAACATCAATCTCTCCATCAATGATTGGGGGAAGGAACTCTTCCTCTACTTCAAGAATATCAATATTGTTGGGAGTAGTGTTAGAATGTTTTTTGGGTGCTGATGGAGCCACAAACATGTGAATCACATCTATTTCAATGTCCTTTGTGGTGACAGATAGCTCATCCCATTCATAATCATGAGAGTCTCTAGTATTCCTAAACTCCATGTGTATAGGTTCAATAAGTCCTCTTCATGTGTCTCTTAGAGGTCCTTTTCCTTTGTTTCCCATTTTCTTGAGGATATCATATCCTTTGTCACTGCTCTAGGGATATTTATACATGTTTGACCTCAGTTTCCGTTGGTTCTCCTTTGAAAAGCTAGTCCAAGACTACCTATTCTTCTGTGTTATCTAAAGAAGATGTGGATGCCTTAACCATGCTAGTTGCTTTGTGGACTTCTGGTGTTTGAGATGCAGCATGTTTGAATGATGAGGAAGGTTTTCCATAGGATCTAGGTGATATTGGAAATTTTGTTAGTGATGGAGTCATGTCCAGCTGGTATTCTCCCATACCTATTTCTTCAAGTTTTAAGGTTTTCCCAAAGCTTTTCATCACCATGTCTTTGGTTGTCTCAAGAGAAATTTCATCCAAAACCTCTTTGTTATGTGGAATCATACTACCTGCTTTGATATTGTTGCAAGTATAATTAGCATCTGTAGGAATTGTTACTTCCACCCCATTATGTGGGAACTTGATACATTGGTGGTAAGTAGATGGAACAACTTGCATTTTTTGGATTCAAGGTCTCCCCAATAGGATGTTGTAGGCTAGGGGTAGGTCCAGAACTTGATAGATGACATTTCTTTCAATCGGCCCAACCCTGATGGGTAGAACAATAAGACCTTTAGAGGATCTTTCTTCCTCGTCATAAGATTTGATAGTGATTTTGCTTCTAGAGTCAATGGTCTGTTCTGAAAGACCCAGTTTCTTGATTAGATTAAGGGTATAAATATTCAATCCTACGCCTTCATCTATCAATACACATCTAACATGGGATTTATGAATGGGGACTTCAATATGAAGGGGTTGATTATGTGGATGTGTCAAAGATTTATCATCCTCTTCAGAAAAGGAGAGGTAATGTGGTGCTGAGATGTGATTAACCATCACTTGGAATTTGTCTATATCAAGGTCCTTTGGTACATTTGCAGCATGTAGGGATTGTTCCAAGATTTCCCTATGCACTGTGGATATTTTAAGCAACTCAAAATTGGAAATTTTAGCAGAGGTTCATTGCAATTGGTCCACCAAGTCATACTTTGCTGCAGGAATAGTAACCATGTGTTTTGTTGCTGGTTTAGGGATAGTAACAATAGGAACCTTGGACATTGATGTTGGTTTTGAGGTAGAATTAGGTCCTTTGATCATGACACATGCTTGGCTTCGAGTCACCGCATTCGATTGGAAAGAAATACCTTTGATTGTGACCACATTAATTGATTTGATTTTAATGTCTAGCATATTGATTACGTTATCATTATTGGAGTAGGTGTAATTTACTTCATTACCTTTTCCTTTAGATGCTTCCCATTTCTCATAATTAGGGAACAGTTTGTTAAATGTTGTATGATCTTCGCTGGTAGTGTGTCCGTCCACTTTGATTTTTCCTCTTTCAATAAGGTCTTGGATAACATGTTGAGTTTAAGATAGTTTTTAGTCTCTTGTCCTTTGTTTTTGTGAAAGACATAGTAAGAATTGTCATCCAACCATCTGGGTTTAACCACTGGTCCCCATGGTTTGGAATCTGGGTTTGTGAGAACTTTGTTGTCTAATAGTGTCTTAAAAAAAATTTCGAGAGGCTCTCCCAAAGGATTGAATGTTCTTTGAGGTTTTGAATTCTATGGCCGCCCCTTGCTATTATCATTATTTGATTTGGGTATGGGGGTCATTACCTTGGCATCTTTTCTTGCTTGCATGCTATTAGTCAGATTGAACACCTCAGGTTTAGGACCAACATTGGATGCGTCTACTACTCCATCGTTGACAACATTTTTGTTTTTATTCCACCATTTAGGTTTGGATTTGGAGTTGTTAGATTTGTTTTCACTTTGGAGAGTGATTTCTCCCTTTTTGACCATAACTTCTTCAATACGGAGGGTGTTATTGATCATCCTATTGAAGCTAGGGGAGTCTTGCATTTGTAATGTGTAGTTCAACTCAGGTACCAAGTTATTGACAGAGATTTCCATTTTCTTGGATTTGGGGATAGCTCTTGAATACCGTGCAAATAATTTCCTCCACCTTTGTAAAAAGTGGGTAAAGGATTCACCTATCTTTTGTTTAGTGTTGCATAGGTCCATCATAGTCACATCATACTGTATATTATAGGAGTAATGTTGGATAAATTGTTGAATTAACTCCTCAAAATTTTTGACCTTAGGTGTAAGTTTTGAGAACCATTCCATGGCGTTTCCTCCTATACTTCTAGGAAAAAGCCACATGAGGTATGTAGATTCATGCATGTACTCTATGCTAAGAGCACAAAATTCTCTAACATGGTCATGTGGATCGGTCTCTCCCATATACTTGTCGTATTTTGGCCTTGCCATGTTGGGAGGGAATGGAACCGTAGTGATACTCTTGTCAAAAGGAAATGAACAAATGAAGTCCACAGACTATTTTTTCTTGGGTTTAGCCTTCTCCCATTTGAGAGTTGTAAGTTCTATTTGCATCAAGGTGAGTTGTTTGGTGAGAATAGATATAGGAATCGGTACCTCCTTTTCTTTTAGTTGTTCCACATCATAATCCATGGCTAACTTTACGCCAATGGATGCTAGATGGAGAAAGTATTTCTCTTTATCTTCGTCAATCATCTTTTCCATTGTATTTTGGAATTTCTTACTTTGTTTTGAGTTTATTGTGCTCTTCTTTAGTGATTTCTTCCTCACCACCTGATTCAAATATAGGACCGTCAAATATGGCTTCTTCTTCTTCATCGATATCTTCATGCTTTTGGTTTTTCTATTGTCATATTCGTCAAAATCCTCACTCCATATGTGAGTTGCTTTTTACAGTTCTGGAGATTTTAGATTGAGTAGGGAACTATGAGATGTTTCTCCTTGAAAGTGTAGTGATTTATGAAGTACTCTCAATCCTTTAGACATGTACTTGTTGCATCTTGTGCTAACCATGTATTTCGATCTCAACTTTGTCAAAGTTTTTCTGATAGTGTCAGGTAGTATCTCGAATCATTCAAGTGAGTGTGTCTAGGTGGAAGTATCATTTTTGTGTTGGTGGAAGTAAATGATTCTAGATTCAGAGGGTTAGAATGCCCTGATAATGAGATGGGAATCAAGTTGTTTTGAAAAGTGGATAAACCACACGTATTGAGACAGATTGCTAGAAACTGACAGGACATGCAAGGTAGACGTCTAAAAAAGTGTTTCGACACAGCAACAGGGAAACAAAAAAAGATAATAGAGATAGAATAAAAAGCCAAAAGGGTACCCAAATCAACTGAGTTCTCCTGAGAAACTATTTTGCAAGTGCCCACTGTCCTAGATGCGAGCCCCTAGATGCGAGCTAGGAAATATAGTATGTGAGTTGCTGATGACCCTAGATGCGGGCTTTAGCCCTAGTTGGGATCATGTGCTGACCAGATATGAGCCATGATACTAGATATGAGCTAGGATACCAAATATGAGCCAGGAAATATAGGATGCAAGTTTGTGACGTCTCTGTCAGATCTTGTCAATTTTGAAATTTTTTTCTGGAAAGTGCATGAAGTTTGTTTGATTGTAGATTGTGTTCTAAGACCTGTGAGTGGGTGAAAAACACATGTGTAGACCAAGGATTGAATTTTTTTTCTTGTTTTGAAGGATTTTATCTTGTTAGTGATCTTTCAAATAAATCAAGCAGATTTGCATTGTTAAGGGAACAAACATATCCTTATGCCCTATTTTCTAGGTGGAGGATGAAAATCCTTGCTCATTAACTTAGGTACACACTCAAATGCTATTCAGAATATAGACATCACCAAGCACACAATGGCTTTAGTCATGATGTTGTATTAGCCTAATCCAAATGCAAGTGAGGGAACAATATGATGAGTGTCTTGGGGCAATTACTTTTTGCCTTGCACAAGGATTATCACCCTTTCAGGGATGAATCAGGTATTTTGTCTACAAAGTTTGTTTTTTATGATGGGGCAATCCATTTGAAACCATCTCCCATAGAATTGCACAAGGAAAAGTTGAGGAAAATAGCCCTATGAGTACTCAAATATGTGTAGTCTCACAAGAAAGATTCAAGCGGCTCTGCTCTACGCATACCCAATCATGTTCAAGGAATGATGTCAAAATTTTGAGAACAAAATCGACTCCATCTTTCAAGGCTTTGGCATATGAGGAAGCAATTATTTATAGTGAGTTGGAAGGGTTGGCGTAAAACCTGTCCTCACTTGAGTCATTCTCAGGATATTTTTTCCTTAATTGGTAGGCCCTCTACTGTTAAATAAGAATACAAAGGATTGGCGAGCGTAGGATGTCTAGATTTCTGATTCTTCAAAAGAAGAACAACATACTCTCCTAATCCATGCCATTTTCTCCCAAAACATGCAAATCAAAGGTTCATTCCCTCAAGCTATGTTGAGCTTGATTTAGATATTCCTAAGTTAATGAAAACATAATGCGTAAAAGAAAATTTGTTTTGTTCAATTATCCGTAATGTTAAGTGATTTTCTTGTTCAATTTCTAATTCCAAAATGAATTAAACGATGTAACTTGTTCAATTATCCCACAATTTTTAGTGATTTGCTTGTCCAATTACTAATTTCCAAAATGAATTAAACTGTGATTTTGTTGATCCATTTTTCCCCAAATTCCTTCATAAGTGCTTAACCAATGTCTGATTTTTTAATTTTCCTTAATTGAAAAGACCATAATAATTTGGTCGATTTAACAAGTGTTGAGAAAATGTCTTTAAGTTTTGAAAAAGCTTTGTAAATGGTTAGTATTGAAATCAGTTCAAAAAAACCTGCAAACACACATGTTAGCCAAGTCTTCTTACTTCCTTATCAGCAACCTGCAAGCACTCGTTAGGCTGTCAAAAGATCAAATCAACAACTAGTTAAAGTGTTAAGGGTTAGGTAATGAAGTTCACAAACATTTCAACCAGATGTGATCCTACAAATTCAAGATACATTGCAACAAACCAGATGTGAGCCTCTACTACCAGATGCGATAGGGTGTCTGCCAGATGTGAGCCTATACCAAAACCGACCTAGCAAATCCCAGATGCAAGCCTCAATTTCTACGGTGAGAGGGCATATCCCGGATGTGATATTCTTCTACTAGAAACAACTCTGGACCTGAAAACTGGGAAGACAAATTGGTGAAAATGGAGTTAAAATGAGGCAAAATCTAGAATCAGGCCCCACGGTGGGTGCCAAAAATGTGTGTGTGGAATAGTGCACCTGTTACCTATGACAAAACACTTCAATAGGTCATTATGTTAGTGAAAATAGGGTTAGTAAAGCATGGAAATCCACTAAAATTGATCTATTTCTTTCTAACTAGGAGTGTAAAAAACAACATAAGAGCCCTCAGATTATGCCTTTTCAAGTGACATATACAACCTAGCATGAGATATTTGAATCAAAACTAATCTAAATGATCAAGAAACATGCATATTAGTTCTAGAAATGAAGATAATAGAAATTCCTAATATCAAAGCTAAAATGCAACATGAGTTCACAAATGATCTAAGTAGCATAAAAATACATTTTCAATCTAAAATTCATGCTTATTTGTCCTAAAAAAGTCCTTCTATTTATAGAAGAAATGAGGAGAGAGAGGAGGGACAAAGGTCATTAATGGAGTTGCAAAACTCATTAATGAGGTGTAAGAGGAATAAATGCCAAAGGCATTAAAGAACCATGGGATTGAGGAATATGCCTTAAATGCAAGCATTTAAGAGGTATGGATAGGTCATATGCATTAAATGAAAGCATTTAAGAGGCATGGAGAGGGTTTAGAGTCAAGCTTGAGAAAGTTGAATTTCTCAAGTGGGTTGAGCTCCTAATCACATTTTTAGGAATGTGACATCATTAGGAGGTGGGTTAGAATGGGATTAGGATTAGGATTAGACTTAGTATGGGGTGAATAGGTTGGGATGGGTTTGAACCCAGGATCAAGGTGGTTGAGGTAGGTTAGGTTAGGGGTTTAGGGGAATATTAATGAAATGAGTTATATTAAATATATTCATTCAGAAATAGGAATATTAATTATTTAAGATTTTTATTGCTTTAGATAATTAATTAGAACTATAGTCAATTAATTAGATTAATTTAGGCTAGAAGATATGCTTTTTGCAAGTGGTTTAATATAAAAGGGATTTACTTAATTCATCTTAAATTAATTACCTTAGCCATGTTTTTAATTGATTTGATTTGATTGGCTTAGGTTATTAATAAAATTTAGCGATTAGATCACTTAGGAGATTAAGGTTGATTTGAGTGAATTATGTCAACCAATTGAAGAGTTGTTTGAACACAATTGGGGGTATGATCACACTTAGGGAAAATAGGGTCTATGGTCAGAGCAAACCAAAACTAGGTGGTTACAGTTGGATGTAGAGCAGAGTTTTTGATTATAGTACCTCATTGGAACTGACCAAATAATGATAGTTTCTATTAGATAGTTCACTGGATTGTATATTCCTTATATACGATTTTTTGGATTGTTAATCCTTGAGGGTGGATTTAACATTCTTTGGGAAGTGTGCCTAGGAAATGAGCCCACTGTTACTCTTGACTCTTAATAGTGTATGTCCTTTAATATGGACTATGTACTGTAATGTTGTAATAAGCTCCTAATAGGGCTAAATCTTTTAACATGGATACTATCCTCTCAGTACATCATTTGTGGGTGCTAATTCCCACCAGGGTTTTACCATTAATAGGGTTTCCTTAAAAAAAAAGGATTGTGTTATTGTATTGGCATTTACTATGTTATCACTTGAATTGACGTTTTGGTTTATAAAGTTTAAAGTTTAATAATTTGTATTACAAATGATCTACCCCCCTCTCAGTTGTACTCGTGAAATGTTATTCCTAACATGGAAACCCCTAAATGATCCCATCAATATCATTTATTTGACAAAATTATATACCTGATGCATTTTGTGTACCCTACCTATCTGAAAAAATCATTAGAAGTATAAAAAGTCCTAAAAAATAGAAAAAATTAAAAATTAAAAAATTAAAGAGAAATAATTGCCCAATGGTGAAAACTTGGTAGCCTTAGATGAGTACATGTGGTGAAAACGTGGTAATAGACATCACACATAGTGGACCATACTATTATCTATCAAAAACATCCACCAACCCCCACATTCATCCACTCACACCCACTCATCTGCTAGTCCCCATCACAATTCCTCATCATAGGCCCTTATTCCTTAGACGTTCTATCATTGCACATGCACATTAGGATCTGTACTACTATCATGATGCCTAATCTTTTTACATACCAAGTTTTATATATCATCCCTTTTAACCCAAATAAATTTTCCTCTGAGCCTGTACATATTGGTCATTTGGTTTTATATATGGATCGCCCTATTGTACTATAGTATCAATTATGTTCCTACCTCGGTCCCATTGTCCCATATCCATATGATAAATCATGCATCATTCCATTTAATTTTTTACTATCTCCAGGGCTTTACTCATGGTCACAATAAAGATCCACCACCAGTTCACATCATCCCATCACTTAGTTTCACAACATACTAGTCAGTTTCACATCACGTCATCACAATGCACCATCACCATAGTACAATGAGATTTACCTCGTTACACTAAACTTATCCCAGACACTTTGACCACATGAGTTTCAAAAAAATCAACTCCCATATCATGTCTTCTAGCTCCTTGTTCATTTCACAGCTTCTGCCAGTGAATCCCCATTTTGACTTCAATCAATATTTGTCTATTAGGATGTACCCTTCCTATGTAGGCTCATCATTCCTCCATCCCATAATCGTGTTCATGGAAAGAAATTTGGAATGAATGAATTCTTTCTCATGAGGCCTTTTGGTTGATTTTATATTTGTGTTTCAGTTGGACCTATTCATCACTGGCTCGATCTTCTATATCTTGGTGCATCATGGATGGTGTCTATTGGAATATGTGTCCTTTGTGGAATGATATATTTGTGGGTAATTTAGTGCATCTTTGTTGGTTGTGAAATTATGGTTATTGATGCCTTACTGGGGTAGGATTTTGTACACTCCCACCAAGCCCTCCAAAATACTTGGATGTACTAGGCCTCCTTGTGAGTGTCACTACATTAGTTCCACTAGGATTGTTAATACACATTTATGTTCTTAAATCTACCTTGTATGTCTGTGAGTCCAGTCTACCTAGAGGAACCATTTTATCCATATTTTTTAGCATGTAATGCATACCTCCATTTGCAAAATAAAACAAGTGTGTGCTCTCTAATATTAACACTATATAATCTCCGAATCCCCTAGTGCATTTAGTTAGTTGCATTGACAATTTAATTTATCATTCTTGCAATCTCCATTATGAATCTCTTATTTATTCACTATTCCCCCATCCTGATTGGGGCATCATGTCCCTGATCTACCATAGGTCTACCCCGACCCCGCCCCCCCAAGGAAGTGTCTCACAAAACCAACTAATTACCCTTTTTTTTTCTCGTCCTCCTCATTCTTCTTTGTCACTTCTTCATTGTTTTAAGAAAATTTCACAAATTTTGGTTTTTGTGTCCTTTTCTTGAGGGGGTATAACCTCTCCCTTTCATCACTTCAACATGACTCTTAGTTACCCAATTTCTTCTAGGGCATCTTATTTTCTTTCCTTTGACGTGACACCACATCAAAGAGGGGAAAAAAGTAGATGTCTAAAATTGTTCATATTAATTAAATTTATTTTAATTAATAATCCCTCCAACATTATAATTAATTATCTTTTTTTATAGTCCTCTATCCATTTAATTAAATTTATTTAATTAAGATGGGTCCATTACATAAGGTATTTAAATTTAATTTAAATACCCCCCTCTCTCTAATATAGTAAATTTAATTTATTACACGGTCCTCCGAAAATCTTATTTAAATTTAAATGACTATTTTATTTCTTCCTCACAATATTATTAAATTCCTCTTAGCCATGATTAATTTAAATCTAATTTAAAGAAAATATTAATTTAAGCCTAGATCCTACCCTACACCCATCACCTCACTCTCTAAACCTACCTCTATAGCTAATCCACCACTAATCACACTTAAAAAGTGATTCCTAACTTCATTATTCCCTAATGAGTTTCTCAAGAAAATCCTCCCAAGGAAGCCACCAAACTTCCTTAAATGTTTTCCCACTCTTGTCCTCCACTCCTTTCTCCAAGGTTTCTTACACGTGTGAGCAACCTTGGGACCTTCAACCTTAAATACCCATATTGTCCCAAGTTGAATTTTGCATGACCATCCTTTCTAAGCCTATGTGTCCCTTATGTGGCTCCTATGTGGATGCCACATAGGTGCCACCTCATCCAAGCCATCACCCTTGCTCCAAAAATCCATAAATAGGAGCCTCGCTTTTGGCATTTTCATCTCCCATATTTGCATTGTTATCATGCTAGTTTGATTCTAGAGTTTTTCTTGAGTTATTATCATTTTTATAGTTTGAATCTAGATATCACACGTTAGGATAATGGAAAAAATCATATTATCTTGTCTTCA
The DNA here is from genome assembly GCA_018584345.1 of Thuja plicata. Lineage (NCBI taxonomy): Eukaryota > Viridiplantae > Streptophyta > Pinopsida > Cupressales > Cupressaceae > Thuja > Thuja plicata. The sequence goes on from MU225859.1 coordinate 947,904, forward strand.
ATCTTTCATATCACCATAATTCTTAATTTTAATCTCCCGTGCATTTTTTGAAATCTTGAGACAAGTTCCTCATACTTCTTCTTGAGTTATTCATCACTCCATTAGCTTGCATCCTAAGATCCTCATCCATTTTCAAACATCATTTTGGATTCTATTATTGTGATGGGAGAGTACATCCACATTTCCATAAAATATAAAATCAAACAAATCATTTTGGTGCACTTATTTAAGCTCTATCTAAGGTTGTGTAAAAGATTTGGGTAGTTACAAGATTTATTAACATGTTTAGATTACATTGATTTATAACTAGTGTTTTCATTTTTGAGCTTGTTCCACATAGGTAGTTTTCACATACATAAAATTCATCAAGTTAGATAAAAAAACCTAGTTTGAAATAACTCTAGTGTAAATATTCCCATGGTGGGGAGAAATGAAAAGTGGACTACACCACACACACTACCTCAACCAAACCAAAAATTATCTATATGATTCAAATGTTGGAGCCCAAGAAGAAACAATACCATTAGAAACCATGGCTCTATATCACATCAACATGACCCAAAAACATAATTGTAGAAATTGAGAAATCCAACTTCACAGCTCATGAAGAACACCTGCATGCAAATACCTAATCCTGAATGGAAACCACAGACACAAGCCTTGGAAAATCTCAGTGGAGTGAGACCAAAATTATTTTTCCCAAAAGTGAATCAATAATAATTACAAAAGCGAAATATAAGGTAAGAAACCCTAAAGCCAGAAAAATCTAGGTTAGTGCATTAATAATTAATAAATATATTAATTATTATGCACCTACAAATGACAAGCTTAAGTGAATAGAATAATAGTGACCTTTAATAATTAAACCGAAGTGATTTAATTATAAAGACAAATGTACTATTACTCTAACAACCCCGCTTAAGTGAAGCTTGGGAGGGAACTAACCTAGCACAACTATGAAAGCAAAAGAAATGGGTCTCGACAACAAGGCCTGATCAGGTACCCAATACAAGGAAATCTCTATGAACTGGAGAAAAAGGAGAAAACCCAGTGGGAAAAACCCCTCTCCAAAAAGAGATAAAACACACATGCTAAAAAAAACATGAAGGAAGGAAGGCCTCATCAAGACCCCCCAAGGACAAATTTCGTCACCCCAAGCATAGAACGCAACTGAAGATAGTGCGGAGATGCAAAAGGTTTGGTGAAGATGTCAGCAACCTATGCATCAGTGGGAATGTACTCCAATGTGAGAACACCATCCTAAATCTGCTGACAGATGAAATGCATATGAAGCTCAATGTGTTTGGTGCACTGATGCTCCAGCGGGTTGCAGGAAATGTCAATAACACTCTGATTATTGCACCACAGAATAGTGGGACGATCAGGAGGAAAGCCAAACTCATTCATCAACTGTCGAAGCCAGAGAATCTCCTAACTAGCATGTTCTACTTCTTTCTATTCAGCCTTTGTAGATGAAAGTGTGTGAGCATTCTACTTCTTGCACGACCATGTGATAGGACCAGAGGCAAGACAAAAAATAAAGCCAGAAGTAGACTTTCGATCATCAACATCACCAGCCCAATCTGATTCAGTGTAGCCAAAAATGTGAGGAGCCCCTGATGTGTAGTGAATGCCATACATAAGTGTTCCCTGAATGTATCTCAAAATATGCTTGGCATCTTGCCAATGAATCTCATGAGGCTCATGTGAAAACCGAGAGACTACCAACTACAAAGGAGAGATCAGGAGAAGTGTGTGTTAGGTATAAAAAACTGCCAACCAACTGCTGATACAATGTAGAATTCACTGAAGGCAAAGTGCAAGAGGTAGACAAAGTAACACCTGACTGAAAAGGTGTGGGAGAAGGCTTGTAATCAAGCATATCAAAGTGTTGAAGCATGTCAAGAGCATACTTCTACTGGTAAACAAAGATCCCAGCAGGGGATTGAACAATCTGCAGACCCAGAAAGAAGTGTAATAGACCAAGGTCTGTCATCTCAAACTGCTCCATCAATGCGCGCTGAACATCCTAAATCATAGAAGATGAGCTACCTGTGATGAGAAGATCATTGACATATAGCACAAGGATCAAAATCTCATCCTCAAGATGCTGAATGTAGACTGTAGGATCGAAATGATAGTGTGTGAATCTTGTAGAAAGCAAAAAGGAGTCCATCTTCTCATACTAAGCCCGAGGGGCCTGTTTGAGACCATACAAAGAATGCCAAAGTCTGCAAACCAAGGAGGAATCCTATAAAAATCCCTGAGGCTACTCCATGTAAATTTCCTCAGTAAGATCACCGTGCAAGAAAGCACTCTTCACATCCATCTAAAAAATGGGCCATCCCTGAGAGGCTGTGAGGGATAAGACAAGGTGAATAGAGTTCATCTTGGTGATAGGGGAAAATGTCTCAGTGTAATCAATACCCTCAACCTGTGAAAAACCCTTCGCAACAAGACATGCCTTGTACTTATCTATAGAACCATCAGTAGAAAACTTAGTATGATACAACCACTTGCATCGCACTAAATTTCTTCCCTTAGGAAGAGAACAAAGATCCCCAAGTATGATTCTTCATCAAAGAAGAATACTCCTCCTCCATAGCATTGTCCCACTCAGTATGTCCTATCCCTACCCCAAGTGTCTGAGGATCACCACATATAGCATGAATCAGAAGACTGGAACCCACAATATGAGACTGGGTGCAACGGGAAGTGGAAGGGTCACTAGCTAGAGATCCTGTGGCATCAACTGTAACACGATCCCATTGAGGCATCTATGGAGGATCCTGTGGTGGAGGTAAATGGGGATCACCAAGATCATCATCCTCATCATCCTGAAACAAAGCTGGAAGAGATGAGGGAGTAGTGGTAAGTGAAGTAGACTCTGGAAGCAGGGTATCTACTGCAGGAAGGCACTCATCAAACTGGACATCTTGTCAAAATAGGACCTCTCTGGAATTAGGATCAAACAACCTGCATACCTTAACATCCTCGTAGTAGCCAACAAAAATGAGGTGTCAGCTCTTTCGCTCCATCACTCTCCTCTGAGGGTCAGGCACAAATGCCCATGCTTCACTACCAAAAACTTGGAATGAAGATACATCAGGCTTGACATGAGACCAAGCCTCCTCAAGAGTCATATGTCAAACTGCCTTGTGGGGCATCTAATTCTGAATATATTTGGTACAATTGACTGCCTCTGCGCAAAAAGATGAATCCATGGACCTAGACTATATCATACAATTAGCCATCTCCCAAAGTGTTTTTTTCTTTCTCTCAGCCACACCATTCTGCTGAGGCGTGTAGGGCACTAAAAAATGATGTTGAAGACCATGTTCAGAGCAAAAATCTCTAAAAGCTTGGTTCACATATTCCCCCCATTATTTGTGTGTATCCACCGAATAGAAAGACCAGATTGCTTCTCCAAAAATGTCTTAAAGACTCAAAATGAATCAAAGACATCAGACTTGTACTTCAAAAAGTACACCCATGTGCACCTGGAGAAGTCATGAATGAAGGTGAGCACATATCTAGCACCAGAAAAAGGAGTAGGAAATTACATGAGGTCACTATGAATCAACTCCAATGGTGCCAAAGAACAAGTAGCTCATCCTTGAGGAAAAGGATCCCTATGCTATTTTCCAAGAACAGAACCCTGACAAACCCCATCAGTGCAAGTAATCTGTGGAAGCCCAAGAACAAGTGCCTGTGTGCTCATCTACTGAAGATATTTGTAATTGACATGGCCCAAATGCTCATGCCAAAGTCTGCTCACTGAATCTGCATGTGCTATAAGATAGGAACCTGTGTCAGTAGAGGACTCAAATCCATTAAATTTATATAGTCAGGATGTAGTGCCAACACTCCCAATAGCCACAATCATCTTAGAATCATGTAAGTCCTGAATAACCACATCATGTGGTGAGAACTCAATGGTCTTACCAGAGCCAGAGTGGAAAATCTAATAGATAGACAATAGGTTCGTTGAAATGTCAGGGACAAAGAGAACATCCTGAAGAGAACCCCCAACTAATGCAATAGAACTAGAACCTAAAATAGAAAGATGAGATGAGTTCCTGATAATAGTCTATGAAATAGCACAAGGGGAAAGTGAGGTGACGAACTACTGAGTGTGAGTCATGTGGTGAGAGGCACCAAAATCAAGAATCCAAGTGGGCCCAAAAGTCGTAGCTCGTGCAGTAAGAGCATGACCTTTCTCTGCAGGGGAGGATATGGACTGAGGAGCTAAAATGTGATGCTCCTGCATGGCTTCCTCTAAAACCTCCAACCATTTCCAGCACCTAGAAATAGGATGTCCATCCTTGCCACAAATACTACAGGTCTCAATTAATTTCTTCTTAGTCTTGGAGGTAGACTCAGTAGACTTTGAAGAAGATTTTCCCTTGGAAGGGTTAGCTAGAGGTTTTGAATCATTTTTCTATGTAGGTTTAGAGGAATAATCATTGCCTACTAAATCTTTCTTTGGTTTGGATTTCTGTTTTGGTTTCCCCTGTGAAGACTGAGCAACCAATGCTTGGCTAGAAGAGCCAGAAGCATCCATCTATTGGATCTTTGCCTGTTCCCGTGTCAATCGATCATAGAATGTCTTGAATGAAGGCATGGTGTGTCTAGTACCCAAAGCATCCATGGTGGAGTAGAAAGTAGAAGAAAAGATCTAATACTTTCCTCTCAACTTTGAGAGTATCAGGAAGATACACTCATCATGTGTCTTGTTTCTCCCACATCCTTGCAAAACTGAGCGCAGAGATTTGAACATCATCAAGAAGTCCTCCATAGTGGGAAAGCTGGTAGGAGTCAAAGTGGTCATCTCTACATGAAGCTAAAGTTCCCAGAACTCATTCACTCTACCAAAAATATATGAAAAATTTCCCTAAATGGCCCTAGGAGTTGTCAAACCATCCAGGTCAAAGAGGAGACTGTCAGAAATGTTCAGTGCAATCAAGCCCATGGCTTCATCCATTTTATTCCTATGCTAAAGAACCTCAAAAGGATGCTGCAAGATAGGTTGATTTTCATCTAACATGACCATAAGCCATGTGACATGAGTAGCTTGGTCATGTGTACTTTCTAGGTGTGGTAATTATGCGGTGTTAGCCAGGCCATAGAGGGATCCGATATTGAGAGAAGAAAGAGACGGAAGTAGAAGGGTCATTTCCTGAAAGTAAATGATAGAAAGAAAAATTACCCCCCACAATGTATGATTCTATCTCCCGTACAACAAATAAACAATTATTGAAAGCACAAAAAATGAGAAGAAAACCTGGATGCCAGATGCAAGGAGAGAGGAAACAGAAGCCTCTACTTCAATGCCAAAAATAGGAGCTCAAATGGCTGAACCAGTGATCAAGACCAACATCATCATGTCCGGCTCAAAAACACCTTTTTGGTGATATTTCATTTTTCAAAAACAGACACCGTATGCCCAAGATATGGCCAAAAAACCAAGTGCCTCTCCGAAAAACAACTCTCTGGAAAAACACAGAGATGGAAAAAAATTTGATGTCCAAATGACTGCCACAGCCTCAGGCAGGCTGGTGGCATACTGGGTGGCGGGTCAGAGGCTGGCCAGTGGTAGGCCACTCCTGGGCTGTAGTGCAGAGGCTGGCGGCACCGTCGGTAGTGCTATCAGTTCCGCTGGAGGCTAGGGGTCAGTGGGTGGCATGCTGGCGGGGGGGGCTAGCCTGCGGTGGCTGCGGGGTGGCATCGGGGTGGCACGTTGGAGGCACGCTCCAGCAGTACTAAACCCTTTGAAAAAACATGGTTTTTTTAATTTTTTTAAATTTTTGCCTCATTTTTTGAGCCGTACGGCCTAGGAGGTCAATTTTTTTCCTCTGGGGTCACTGTGACCAAAACCAGTAAAGTTTATAGGTATTTCAACTCTCCTGGGCCTTCTGAACACAATGGTAGAGTCCATTTTTGCTCAAACAGCTTCAGAAAATAGTGCCTCCTCCAAAGTGAAGAAGAAACCCTAGAGAAGCTGTGGCTTTCGTCTGTGACTCACGGCTTTGAAAAATCTTCAGACCAGGCAGCAACAGGGTGGCTCTGATACCATGTAGAAGTTGAGAAATCCAAATTCATAGCTCACCAAGAACACCTACATGAAAATACCTAATTCTGAATGGAAACCACAGAGATAGAAGCCTTGGAAAATCTCAGCGGAGTGAGAGAAAAATTATATTTCCCAAAAGTGAATCAACAATAATTACAAAAGTGACATATAAGGTAAGAAACCCTAAACCCCAAAAAGCTAGGTTTGTGCATTAATAATTAATAAATATATTAATTATTATGCACCTACAAATGACAAGCTTAAGTGAATAGAATAAGAGTGACCTTTAATAATTAAATAGAAGTGATTTAATTATAAAGACAAATGTACTATCACTCTAACAATAATATCACAAATTAAAGCACTAAGAGACATGAAACCAAACTACTTATACCATAACTAGAACAACAGAGAATTTTGGACCAATTTCAAACACAAACATCATTGAAAACCTCACTAGAATACATTTTTTTAGAGTACCAACTACCTGGATCACAAGCCTCCAGACCAATAGATGCACAAAACCACATTTGTAAGATATAAAAAATGTTGAGCACAATCCAATCACCAAAGCAATATGTTTTCATAAATGAAAACCATATTGAGACATCAATAACTCTGTAACAACAACAACAACAACAACAACAACAACAAAAACAAAAACAACAACAACAACAACAACAACAACAACAACAACAACAAAAAATAATAATAAAACAATAACAATATCCCCCTTTAAAATTTCAACATTTTTCATTACAAGAATTGAGAGAAGATGTTTTTTCAATGTCTCCAAAAAAGCCCTTGGTCTAGATAGTTTTACTATTCTCTTTTAAAAAAATAAAAATTGGTAGGATTTCTTGGGGGAAGATATTATGTTATCCCTTGAAGAATCACATAGAAATATATTCATTCTTATAGAAAAAAATGCAATTATTAATGCTCTTATTTCTAAGGTTGAGAACTTAAAATCCTTTACTGATTTTTTTCCAATATCATTATGTAACACATTGTATAAAACCTAAACTAAGTCTATTGTAATGAGGCTTGCTAAGTTCATCCCTAAGATCATCTCTGAAGAACAAGGGGTTTTTTTCCCTGGTAGGGAAACAATAGATGGTGCTATAGTGGCTCATGAAAGCTTCTAGTGGTGCAGGAGCACCTATGAAGTCACCCAAGGTCACCATGGATCCAATCAAAGACAAAGGAATAAAATCATCCCTAAATTTGGATTGGGGTGTATTGGAATTAATAATGACAATTTGTAATAAAGAATGCAATGAAATGTTGTCAAGTCCTATTTGTCCAGGTGGAGGGCTAGGACTTCAAAAATATTGTAAATTGGGTCAATAGTGCCCAAAGGGTGTAATTAGGATTTAGAAAGTATCTAAGAGATTCAAATAGACCCTAGGAATAATATTTAATAAGTTTTATAAGTTAGAATGCTTAAATTTTTGAAATTATGTAAGTTAAGAATTCAAATATTTGAATCTTAATGGTTACTTAGTTTAGGAGGGAAAATGGAATTAAGCATGTAAATGCATTTGTAATACCAAATAACAAATGATAATTGGTTAAATCAGTTGGGAGGCATTTGTATATGATCTGAAAAGAGCATGGAAGAAGATAGTATGACCTAGAATAGAGATTGTATGGATTGCACAAGTTTGAAGCAATAAAGTGGTAGTTTTTGCAAATTTATTGATTTCTGAATATTATAATGAGTCTAATTCATTGAATAGACTTTAATGTGTGTTGTAGAATCTCTTTAAATATGTTTTCAATCTATTTAATTTATTTTTGCATTGAAATTCTCAGATTGTACTGTAATAAAGCATAGTTTTGCATTGTTTTAGAGGCATGGAATGAGATTCATCCCCTTTTTGTAATCATTGTAACTTGGGGATGAATCACAAATTTGTATCATATATAGTTAACACTAAATATGCAATAAAATCCATCAGATGTTGCAGGAGATCTTCATTTGGTGTTTGTTGCAGGGTTAAGGAGCATGAAATGCTTGGAATGCTATAGAAGCAGCATATTGGGCCTCATGAGGGGTACATTTTATGTTGGGAAGCAATTATTTATGTTGAAAGGATGGTGAATCAATCTCTGGTTGGTTGAGATTTCTCTTGGAGAGTCCAGATTGAAGAAGCTCTAGTTTTGGAGGGTTTGGGAAGCCTACTTTGGGGCTTTTGATGTTCCCAAGGGTCTAAGACTAATTCCTTTAATATTTAGGTTTTTATGACACAATTAACCACTTTCCAAGAGATGGATTCTTTTGGTTAAGTTAATGATACAGTTCCTTTGTAAAAGTGCCCATTTTTATGCATTTTTGGGGTCCCAATATTGTAACAGCAGGGTATGGTCCAAAACAACCTACCTATTGTTTTATATATGTTGTAAAAATTGATAAAGGGTATCCAAAAACTTAATTTTTTTTTCATGTTATTCAGAATTTTTTGGAGTTATGTGCTCTGGAAGGTCGCTGCTGTCATAATGCACTACAATTAGGCCTCTTGGCAGAATTCAAGTCCTTTGTGCATAGCCCATATAATTTGACTCCATAGTAAGTTGTTTCCTTATGATTTTGGTTTAATTTAGTCCCTTGTGGCTTTAGAAACCTTGAGTCAAAGTATTGCGTTGAAATCTCTTTTTGAGTTATTTGGGAAGGGTGTCTTTGAACCTTGTATTTCCCTTATATGTTCAATCCCTCCATTTTGTCAAGAAACCCACTACCCTATCCTCTACTCCAAGTAGTATCAGAGAAAGTAATAAATTGGGAGGAAAGTTAGGTGTGCAAGTCTGAAGAAGAGTTTGAAGACTTTGAAGAAGAGGCTCAAAACATGCCTCCAAAGATGACAAACATGGAGCTTGCTAGGATGGTGATGGAGCAAGCAGAAGAGAACAAGAGATTGGAAGAAGTCATTGAAAGATTGACCAATATGGTTGAGAAGAGGGATTTAGACCCTCGTGATGATAAAGGTGAAGTAGAATAGGAACCTGATGAAGAAAGGTTGGATCCTGAGGATGCTATACTAGTGAAGATCCTGAAGGCAGTTAAAGGAGGAGAATCCAAAGTTAGAGTAGAGATCCCAATGTATGATGGGAAGGTGGATGAGGAAGTGCTCCTTGATTGGTTCAGTGCTATTGAAAACCACTTTTACTGTGAGGACATAGAAGAAAACCATAAAGTGAAGATTGCAAAAGAAAGACTTAAGGGTCATGCATTGCTATGGTGGGATTGCCTACAAGTAAAAAGGTGGAAGAAAAGTCTACCAAAGATCACATCATGGCCTAGAATGATGACCAAAATGAGAGAGAGGTTTCTACCTAAGGACTACAAGGTTCAAATCTTCAAGAAGATTCAAGGGTTGAAGCAGAAGGACGTGGATGTCCAAAGGTATAAAGAGGAATTCTGCAAGCTTGACATCAGAGCCTCTCATGATGAAGATGTGTAAGAAAAGGTGGCTAGATATCTTGGAGGGCTAAGGTACAATATCCAGGATGAGATGAGCATGGCCACACCAAGGACTCTTGAAGATTGTTACAATTTGGCAATTAAAGTTGAGGACAAGCTTAGAAGAAGGCAAGAGAGGCAAGGCAGTTCAAGAGGGAAACAAAACAAGGGAAAGGGAGTATATCCAAGCCAAGGATAGAATGAGAAAGGTAAAAAGAAAGTTTCAGATCAGAAAGGAGAAAAAATAAATGGTAGAGGAAAGAGCTTCCCTCTAAAGTGCTACAAGTGTGGTGAAGAAGGACATCCATTCTACAATTGTCCTAAAAGAGAAGCCAAGAAGAATGATAAGAGGGTTCAATTGGTCCAAGGAGAAGATGAAAATAAAAAACAAGAGGAAGAGGAAGCACACCATGAGTATACATATTATAAAGAAGGTGAGTGTCTCTTGATGGGAAGGTTACCTATCCAACATATACCCAAGGTATCTATCTTTAGGAAAAAACTGTAAAAGCTATGGAAAAATATGCAAGGTTATCATAGATTCTGGTTCATTTGACAATCTAGTGTCCTATGAGATGGTAAATAAGTTAAAATTACCTAAATTTCCTATTGGTAGACCATATAGGGCCTCTTGGGTCAGTAATGATCAGAGTATTGTGATTAAGGAGCAAGCATACATAGATTTTTCAATTGGGGGTTATGTTGATAGGGTTCTATGTGATATAGTTCCCATGACATGTTTCCACATCATCTTAGGGAGACCATGGCAGGCTTCTAGAGAGACCATTCATTATGGTTTGAAGAATGAGCATGTAGTGCACAAGGAGGGAAGGAAATTCACCCTTAAATCTTTTCCGAGTCAAGTAGAAGAAGTTGGTAGCATCATTGTATTTGGTGCAAAAACATATGTTGATTTGTAGATTCCAAAGTATGAGAAGATGGTGACTATAGAGAAGCAGCCTAAGACCACTTTATTGGTCTTGAAGGATGAGTTTTTGGATAGTCATGAGGCATTGACTGTGAAGTAGAAAACATGGAATGAATATGGTGTCCTTATTGGCACAATGTGGTGTCCTTTGGAGAAAGAAATGAAGAATATTGCAGGGGTTTCATTGAAGGACACAAGGAGGGGTCTATCTGATCCTAAAAAGGAGTTTCAAGGATAGTTTGTGAAGCCACAAGTTCACTGTCCACAACAAAAAATTGGCAAGCATGATGACAGATTTCAAAATGAACAATCTTCTTTCCTTGTTTCTAACCTTTTGAGTGCAGGTTTGAAGGATAGTAGAAGATATTTGTTATCAAATCAGAGGCCTAATTTAGGGCAGAGAGGAAGACCACCTTCAAGGAGGATGGGTGGAAGAAAGACCAAGTCCCTTAGTTCTTGGGACAAGAACTTTTTCCAAGGTGGGGTGTATGGTGCAGGAGCACCTATGAAGCCACCCAAGGTCACCATGGATCCATTCAAAGACAAAGGAATAAAATCATCCCTAAATGTGGATTGGGGTATATTGGAATAAAGAATGCAATGAAATGTTGTCAAGTCCTATTTGTCCAAGTAGAGGGCTAGGACTTCAAAAATATTGTAAATTGGGTCAATAGTGCCCAAAGGGTCTAATTAGGATTTAGAAAGTATCTAAGGGATTCAAATAGACCCTAGGAATAATATTTAAAAAGTTTTATAAGTTAGAATGCTTAAGTTTTTGAAATTATGTAAGTTAAGAATTCAAATATTTGAATCTTAAGGGTTACTTAGTTTAAGAGGGAAAATGGAATTAAGCATCTAAATGCATTTGTAATCCCAAATAACCAATGAAAATTGGTGAAATTAGTTGGGAGGAATTTGTATCTGATCTGGAAAGAGCATGGAAGAAGATAGTATGGCCTGGAATAGAGATTGTACGGATTGCACAAGTTTGAAGCAATAAAGTAGTAGTTTTTGTAAATTTATTAATTTATGAATATTGTAATGAGTCTAATTCATTGAATAGACATCAATGTGTGTTGTATAATCTCTTTAAATCCATTTTCAATCCATTTAAATTATTTTAGCATTGAAAGTCTCAGATTGTACTCTAATAGAGCATAGTTTTGCATTGTTTTAGAGGCATGGAATGAGATTCACCCCATTTTTGTAATCATTGTAACTTGGGGATGAATCACACATTTCTATTATATATATCCAACACTAAATATGTAATAAAATCTATCAGATGTTGTAGGAGATCTTCATTTGGTGTTTGTTGTAGGCTTAAGGAGCATGAAAATGCTTGGAATGCTATAGAGGCAACATATTGGGCCTCATTAGGGGTAAATTTTATGTTGGGAAGAACTTAGTTATGTTGAAATGATGGTGAATCAACCTCTGGTTGGTTGAGATTTTGTTTGGAGAGTCCAGATTGAAGAAGCCCTAGTTTTGGAGGGTTTGGGAAGCCTAACTTGGGACTTTTGATGTTACCAAGGGTCTAAGACTAATTACTTTCATATTTAAGTATTTTAGGACATAAGTAACCACTTTACAATATTTGGAGTCTTTTGGTTAAGTTTATGATATAGTTCCTTTGTAAAAGTGCCCATTTTTATGCATTTTTGGGGTCCTAATGTTGTAACAGTAGGATATGGTCCAAAACAACCTGCCTATTTTTTTATATATGTTGTAAAAATTGATAAAGGGTATCCAAAAACTTAATTTTTTTTTTCAAGTCATTCAGAATGTTTTGGAGTTATGGGCTCTAGAAGGTTGCTTCTATCCTAATGCACTACAATTAGGCCTCTTGGCAGAATTCAAGTCCTTTGTGCATAGCCCATAGAATTTGAATCCATATTAAGTTGTTTCCTTTTGAATTTAGTTGAATTTAGTCCCTTGTGGCTTTAGAAACCTTGAGTCAAAGTGTTGGGTTGAAATCTCTTTTTGATTTATTTGGGAAGGGTGTCTTTGAACCTTGTATTTCCCTTATATGTTCAATCCCTTCATTTTGTCAAGAAGCCTACTACCCTATCCTCTGATCCATTCACTCTATTTCTATTCAAAAGATACCTTCAATAATTCTTAAACTTGACATGATGAAAGATTATGATAGAGTTGACTGGAGATTTTCATGTTCTATTTTATAAAAATTTAGATTTTGTGAGAAATGGATTAAATGGATCCATTGTTGCATATATTCTTATAGATTTTCAATACTTTTTAATGGATCACCTTGTGGATTTGTTTCATCTTATAAAGGCATAAGGTGCAGTGATCCTTTATCCTCTTTTCTCTTCATTATCACGGCCGAATGTTTGAGTAGAGCCATTAAGGCTACTACTAACTATAATATTTGGAAAGGGGTTCCATTCCTCAGGTTGATGATCCTTATACTCATTGTCTATTTGATGATAATACTTTGTTGTTTGGACAAGGCACTTTATCTGAATCTAAGGCAATTAGTCAAGTTATTATACATTATACAAAAGCTTCTAGACAATTGGTCTATCCTGCTAAATCCAAGATCTTCATGAATTTTTCACCTTTGGTTCAAAAAAAACTAATAGTTTTTTGGGGTTTTTTAGTTGGGATATTTACATATAAGTACCTTGGGATTCCGTTCTTTTTGGATTTAGAAAAATATTATTTTTGGGAAAGAATTATCTCATCTATTTATGCTAGAGTTCTTTCTTGGAAGCATAATGATGATAAAATTTGTTCTTAATGCTATTCTTATTTATATAATATTTGTTCTCAATGACCCCAAAAAAATTGTTCAAAAATTGTACTCTACTTTAAGATCCTTTCTATAAAATGACAATGTAGGGGGAAATTCTAAATTTCCACTGATTGCATTAAATAAAGTTTGTTTACCTAGATATTATGGTGGTAATTGTGTGTGCTTGAATGTGACCTCTTAAATCAGGCACAAACCCAACATAGTCCTTGCTCAATCATCGAATTTGCAAAGATGAACATGAATTGTCCATTTCACAAACTTGAATGAATTGACCTGTTGCCTCCTATTTAGTTGGGATGTTGAATTTACTCTTAGAATGAGAGACAACAACCATGACCATTGATAAAATGGAGGATTTAAAGTATGATAAAAACTGAAATTGAAATTACTCTATATGAGAAATGCCATTAGAATTAAAGAATTGAAATGCATATTTATTCAAGAAAGCTTGAAAAGTTGGTAAGATTAAGCTATTAGATATGTAAGAAAACTATATTAAGATACAATAAGCCATTACTCTAAATGAAGTTATGCTAATTATGCAATAAAGGCTTAAAAACATGAAAGAAATGAGACAAGATTTCACTATAATTTTGATGCTCTCTAATTGATCCCCTCAAATGAAGAAAATGAGGTCCATAATATAGAACAACCTGAGAAGGGGATGAAGAGTTTCTTGAAAAGAAATAGCTGACTCTTCATCTCCATGGAGGAAGGTGAGCCAATTTTGAAGGAATTATTCAATTAAAAGAATGAATTATTGCCACATGAGTGGCTTTTCACATGGAATTATGGGATTCCTTTTGAGGATAATTCACTCAAATAAGAAAATAATTCTTTTAATTCCTTTTGATGTGTATTTAGCTAAAGGGGTGGAATTAATTTAATTTAAAAGAACTTTAGGACTTTAGAATTAAATTAATTAATTATAGGGATTTTTAGCTAATAAACCTTGATAATTTAGGAATTAAATATAATGTGAGATTTATGCAAATTCAGGTTTTTTGCATTTGAGACCAAGTCAATTAAAGTCAAGTAGGAAGGAGAATTTGCCTAGTACAATAGGTCTTCGATGATGAGAAAATGAACCAAAATTGATTAGAATTGTAAGGTGCCAATTTTGGGGTGTTACATTTTGCCCCTCTTTGAATTGATGTGCGAGCAACGCATTGATTCAAAGAATAGTCTGATGTGAAGATGAAGATTTCAGAAGTCTAGGCTAGGTTTCCAGGACATTGATCAGATCGACAAGTAGAACCATCTTCAGTTTGCAGCATGATTCTCCAAAGTCTAAGTTAGATTGCGAAGACAACGGTCCAAATACCACTTGAGAGAAGATCGGAATTGGGGTTAGATTGCCCCAATGTCTGCTGATAACTGATGAAGATTTAGGACTATCTCTAGAATCAGGGTTAGATTGCCCCAATACAAAGGTTAGCCCTCCAAGATCCAGGTTAGGTTGCCTAGATAACGGTCTAAAGAGTTTTTGAGAGCCATCTTCAGAACAAAGCATAACTTTCAGAAATTAAGGTTAGATTGCCCCAATAACTAATGAGATTTCAGGAATCATCTCCAGAATGAAGCTTGATCATTGAGGATCTGAGTTAGATTACTCAGATACCTAGAAAGATACAAGATAAGATGACAAGATGTGAGGCATCAAGATGCCCCTAGAGATTCAAGATCATGGAATATCCAATTTTGACCATAAGGTATGAAAAACTGAATATGCCCCAAGTGATGAGATGCCCCTAGCAATGGGTAATTTTGATTCAGATCAGACTAATTCAAGAATGATGTGAAAATATTCAATGATGCAATCATCCTGCCCCCTCAGGAGTGAAATTGAAAAATGACACAACAAAATATGATTAAGAGTGAGAAATCGCGGATAGGAATAAGATGTGAGGCATCAAGATGCCCCAAGAGATTCAAGATCATGGAATATCCAATTTTGACCATAAGGTACAAAAAATTGAATATGCCCCAAGTGATGAGATGCCCCTAGCAATGGTGAATTTTGATTCAGATCAGATTGATTCAAGAATGATGTGAAAATATTTAATGATGCAATCATCCTACCCCCTCGGGAGCGAAATTGAAAAATGACACAACAAAATATGATTAAGAGTGAGAAATTGCCGATAGGAATAAGATCAAAGGTCCAGAGAAATTTGAGATAGATCAAGAGAAGGAAGAATCGATTTAGAGCAACCAGGAGGTCCTGTTGACTAGGTTTGACCATAGTTGACTAGAGTTGACTTTGATGAAAAGATTGCAGAAGCTGAGAAAATGATGACGAGAGGTGGTTCTGACAAGAAAGCGACATCAAAAAGTTGATTGCACAAACATTCGATTGCGTCAGTCCCAAAAAATTTAAAATGTGATTTTGAGCTACTTAGGAGTGTCAGATTTTGATTTTGATCACAAAAATGGATTCAAAACGGTTGGTTTAGCCAAGGGTGCAATTTTCACTAAAAATGGAGCACTTTTGAAAATTAGGTCAAAAGCTATATAAGGCTCGAAGGGGTCATTTTCAAATCATTATTCACATTTGACTTTAAAGATGGCAAGGGCTCTAGCTGATATTGATAGCATCCCTGTGTGTACACACCGATTCGAGCGCTCCCGATGACACAATCGACCCTCGGAGTATGATGCACCTACAAGTAATTGAAAAACCATCCTTCATTTCAAGTTTTATTAATTTTTAGATCATTTTAGCATGTTTTTAAAGCTTTTTAAGGTCTGTCACATCAAGTCTCACGTGAGGGAACAGTTCCCTTTCTTCAGCCTAGGTTTCCCTTCGCACGAGGAATCTATTTCCTCACACAAGTTAGGGCTATCTCGCAAGGGGCCCCTCTGCAAGCTCACATGAGGTGCGCGCTAATGCCGCATGATATTTCATCGCATGTGATGGAATCTCACATGAAGAGAGATCCCATCTCACGCAAGGAAGAAAGCTCATGCGGGAAAAGAGTTTCCTCGCATGGGAATCACGTACTATCTTGAAAGTTGTCGTTCATTATGTTGTAGACTCAGCCACTTAGAATGCCTCAGGACTGTGTTCAGGATAGATCCATAGCTGTATTTTCTATCATTGCTTTGAAAAATCATCATGTTGAGGTACTAATCCATTTTCATTTCTTTCTTTGCAGGTTGACTTCCCTGATATCACGTTCCGGTCGCACCATCCTATCATGGGTGAGCTACTACAGAGACTGTCAGATGTTGATGGTGCCCATCTCGATGGGCTAGGATTGTCATATCTTTGTGATGCACCTGATATTTGGGTAAATCATGATCTATTGGGTGTACTGGTCGAGCATTTTCATTCAAAGATGAACACATTCCACTTTCCATAGGGGGAGATGATAGTCACTCCTGGGGATATTTACAGGATCCTCAGAGTACCATTCCACAGAGCTCACATGGAGTACGACAGCCAATCGAGGCTAGGCACCCTAGCACTAAGAGTAGTCTTCCAGGATGATCTAGTGATGGGTCGATCCATCTCTTGGGAGGATTTGATGCATAGGAATGGAGTAGATTGCCCACTAGCGGTTGTCTTGGTACTTTTCTTGAGTTGTCACCTAGTTCCAGATCGAGGTCAGCATGGATTGGAGTGCGGCTGGGGGATCATGTTGTAGAGGATGTTAGCTACACTAGTAGTGAGATTCAGATGGGGCGAGTGTATGCTTGCTTAGATGTATCATGAGATGCATGAGATAGTGTATCGAGGTGCAAGGACTATAGCGGTAGGAGTCATCATTTTACAAATCTAGGCCTAGGAGCACCTTTCCATATGTCAGCCAATTTTCCATGATACTCAGTAGCCCTTAGAGCCATACATTTATGGATATGTCGGTCCTATGACTTAGCCAGCACTGGGTAAGACAGAGTAATGGTCAGCCCAGATAGATGATATGGCAGCAGTTATATTGTGGCCATGGATAGCCACTGAGGTGTGGGATAATGCATGGCACGAGCTGTCGTATATGTTTTTTTCGCATCCTTTGATCAAGTGTACTATTAGTGTTATTGAGAACTTCTTATCTACACAAGTATTGCGATAGTTTGGGAGACCCCAAGATGTCTCGCAGGAGTTTTGTACTTACGCCCGATTCATCGATGAGACAAAGAAGGGCTGGCAGAGCCAGTTAGACAGAGGCTAGAGCATGATAGATGCACATGTACCACTAGCTAGGTGGGATTACATAGTAGGGGTGACGAATGCAGGGATGACACCTACATACAAGGATCATATATTAGCACACCCATTCCTTAGATACATAGTTCCTTTTTCCTTGGGCCCACATGTACAACAGGTGGTATAGCCACCACCACAGCAACAGACACAACAGCCGCCACCACAACAATAGGCACAATAGCCACCATTACAGCAGCAGGTGTAGCAGCTGCCATTATAGTAGTAGGAGAGGATAGTATGGCCAAGGATCTTGTAGATTCCTATCCCCACTAGATCTATGGGGTCAGATGCAGGTGCAGGGAGCAATGGAAGTCAGGAGAGATCCACTGAGCAAGGGGAGGACATTGTCATGGCCGATACTGTTACAGTTGACCCACAGGGAGGCGGATAGGTAGCCTAGTTACAGGAGGCTCTCTAGAGGATTCGAGAGAGGGTGAGATAGGTACAGAGGGAGTGGGATGATTTCCATACATAGGTGGTCGTCCAAGAGACCCGAGTGGCTGAGCGAGACTGAGAGATTCAAGGATTACAAGAGGCACTAGCTAGATCTTAGATAGAGATGAGATATGAGGCTGCTTAGTCAGCCTATTACAATGCAGCATACACCGCCTCCACAGGGACCACCTCCTCAGCAGCATGGTATGCCACCTCCTCCACCTCTGCTGGGTGGTTAGATGAGACACTTGATATACATATTGTACCACCATTTTGATATACTGTGCTCGAGTAGCACCCTTGTACATTTGACCGATTGATATATATATGAGCTCGATTTTGGCATCATTGTACTTGTTTATATATTGCATCAAATTTATATATCTTGTGAGATGTTTCCTATATGACTAGATGTATAAATTAGAAATGTATGCCATGGATGAATATGCAAATGTTTATGCACATGTTTTATTGATAAATGCTATGAATGTAATGCAATGATAGATGTTAGGTGGATAAATGCTATTTATGATTTGATTTATGCTTATAATGGATGCACATGCTTATGGATATGTAAATGCAAATGAATGTATGGAAATGCAATGGTATTAATTATCTCATGCAGGATATTGCAATATATGATAGGTACTAACCAAAAGAATATGAATGAAGATCGAGAGCTAGTACCAGACACTTGTGTAGTCGAGAGGAATCCAAGATAAAAGATGAGGACCTTTGAAGAATGAGAAGACCATGAAGAGAGCACCAAAACTGTCGCTATGCAAGCCTAAAATGTGAATGCAAGCCTAAGCTAAATGCAACCCTAGGACTTGGTTGTTGGACTCATCGCGTAATTACCATCATCGAGTACTTTTGGAACATTAGAGTCAATACAATCCTTACTAGTGCCGCTGTGACCATAAGGATATGAATATGACTTTCATTGGATAAAATGTAGGAAATGAATGTAAGCATCAGGACACAAGAGCCAAGATGACCTGAACATTATTTCCAGTTTCATATAGTAAGAGTACACAAGTAAACAAATAGAGCAATAATAGTCAAGGAGATAGTTCCAATCTCCCCTTGGCATACAAACAAACAAGATCAAGGGATGTGAGGCTTTTCCACCTTAATGTAAAAGCTCTTATCACATACACCTTGTTTATTTGACGTTTTCGGATCATCAAAACCACACCCACAAGTAGTAGATAGAAAATATCAATGAAATTCATGAGAATAGATAGCATACAAAGAAATATTCCATCATAGCTCTGCTTGTTTCAAATTTTACGAATGTGTCTAGGTTTGGGGTGTTGAAAAACACCGTTGTGCGTATGAGTGCAATGTGTTTTATTGCTGCCAAGAGATGTTTATGTTGCGATGTATCCAATGTGTATTGGAAAAACATAGATGTGTCCAAAGAGAGTGTTGAAAAACACTGTTGGATTGAGGTGTTGAGAAACACCAGTTTATGCTAGTAGATAGTTGTCCTTAAGGACTGACAAGATTACTAACTCGAGTGTAAACCAAAGATGTGATCAAAGTGGGGAGCCATGCCCCCAAGTAAAAAATAGATTGATGTTGAATATGTTGATAGCGAGTTGATGTGAGAAATCTTAGTAATACAACAATAGTAGGCAGACGCAGTGAGAACCACTGGTGACTGACGTGAGAGAGATTCTCAATTATAAAGATCAATCACGAGATCTAGGCATTAGCAGGCAGACTTAGTGAGAACCACTGGTGACTGGTGCAAAGAGGAGAGAGACTCCAAAAGATAGGAAAATGCCCCCAAGACTAGGAAGATGCCCTCGAGTGTGACAAGTTTCAATCCATGTGAAGTCAAGCAAAATATTGAAGATGACTGAGAGCGAAGGCATGAGCGAGTGAACTCAAGTAGGAAAGCAAACTAAAGCAGGAAAGCAAACTGCAAGAAATCCAAGAGATGTCACGATAGATAGAGCCTTGTGGAACAAGAGGCGCATGTTTACCAGGTTTTCACCATCTTGGAAAAAATTCTATTTTTGCTACCATGACGCCTATTTACCAGGTTTTCATCAATGGCACATTTTCTCTTTTTTTTTTTTTCTTTTTTTTGTATTTTCCATTTTTTCAATTTTTTTTGTATTTTTCTTTTTTCAATTTTTTTGTATTTTTTCTTTTTTCAAATTTTTTGTATTTTTCTTTTTTCAATTTTTTTTGTATTATCAAGGTGCCTGTTTACCATGTTTTCACCAGGATC
This sequence comes from Thuja plicata, assembly GCA_018584345.1. Classification (NCBI taxonomy): domain Eukaryota; kingdom Viridiplantae; phylum Streptophyta; class Pinopsida; order Cupressales; family Cupressaceae; genus Thuja; species Thuja plicata. The sequence goes on from MU225859.1 coordinate 968,037, forward strand.
ATAGATACATCAAAGCACCTGTTTGCCAGGTTTTCACTAAGATCATTTTTTTTAGGACTTTTTGCAATTTTTAGGATTTTCTCAAAATAGAGTATGTACATGAGCATTCATAAGACATCTCAACTGTAGAAATTCTTCAGATGAAGAGTGTTGATAGACTCTTTGAGTTGTTCCCCCTCTGTGGTAGAGAGATGATAAGCGCCAAACCCAAATACTGCAGTAATAACATACGGACCAAGCCAGTTTGGTTCAAATTTTCCTTTCTGGACATGTTGCTGTTGATTCTTGGGGTTCTCTCTCAGGATGAGATCACCCAATTAGAATTCTCTTGGTCTGACCTTCTTGTTTTAACTCTGAGATATTATTTTCTGATATGCTCGGAGATGATCGAATGCCACTTTCTGACATTCATCCAGTAGTTAAAGCTCTTGTAGCTAAGATATTCTGATATCATCATCAGTAATGAGGCCCTTCAGAGAGACTCACAAGGTAGGAATCTCAACCTCAATAAGAAGCACGTCATCGACACCATAAACTAGAGAAAAGGGCATGGCCCCTATTGGTGTCCATATATTGGTGTAGTAAGCCCATAAAGATGGATTAATCTGGAGATGCTAGTCTCTTCTAGATTTGTGTACTGTACGATGTAAGATATTGAGGATGGTCTTATTTGAAGCTTCTACGTGTCCATTACCCTGTGGATAATAGATAGAAGACTAGTGTTGAATGATTCTAAATTTACTGCATAATTGTGTCAGATCCTTGTTCTTTAATTGCCCCCCATTGTCAGTGATTATTGATGAGGGTACACCATATCTACAGATGATGTAATTTAGTATAAACATAGCCACAAACTTGCCATCAGCTATAATAAGAGGCACTGCCTCGACCCACTTGGTGAAATATTCTATAGAAGTGATGATGTATTTATGTCCCCTTGAAGAAGATGAATGTATCTGACCCACTAAGGCAAAGGCCCATTGCTGAAATGGCCAAAAGCTGACAAAAGGAATGAGCTCCTTGGCAGGAGCGTGGATCAAATTTCCATGAAGCTGGCATTGTTTACAAGATTTAGCGAATTGTATAGCTTCTTTCTACATATCTGGCCAATAGTAACCAGTTCTAATAATTTTATGAGCTAGCATCAGACCATTTGAGTGAGTTCCATAGATGCCTTCATGCACCTCTACTAACACATGCTTAGACTCATCAGGTTCTAAACACCTAAGGAGGGTATCGTCTAGACCTTGTCTATATAAGTTGTTAGCTACGATGAAAAAACATGAAGCACTACGAATTAAGTGACATTTCTCATTTTGGGTGTAAGTGTTCAGTATGATCTGGTCATGAAGGTAGGAGTATATATGATGGTAGCAAGATGAATCATGTCCAATGACTGAATAGATCATCTAGGATTCAGGAGAATTATAGGCAGGGTGGCATAACGTCTCTACTAGGAATTCATGTCTGAAGTCATTTTATAGCATTTGTAACATGGAAGCTAGAGTAGACATGGCATCCGCTGCTTTATTATCTGCCCTTGGAATTTGCTAGAAAGTAACATGTGCAAAGTATTTCTTAAGATCATCAACCATCTTCTTATAAGGCACCAGTTTTTCATCTTTTCTTTAATAGATGTCATTCACCTAATTGATGACCAACTGTGAATCTCCAAAGACCTTTAGCTCATCAACACACCATTCAATAGAAATATTTAATCCATTAATAAAAGCTTCATACTCAGCAGTGTTATTGGTGCAAGGAAACATCATTTTGTAAGCCTTTGGTAATGAATATCGTTGAGCTGTGATGAACAAGATCCTGGCACCTGACCCCTGCTGGGTGAATGATCCATCAAAGAACATGGTCCATAACTGATGTGTGAGAAGCATGATGGACTCATCTAGGAATTTGATCCTTGATGGTTGATGATCTGTAATAGGTGCCTTAGCCAACTGATCTACAATTTCTTGCCCTTTGATAGCTTTTCTCTCGACATATTCGATATCAAATTCACTAAAGAACATGACCCATTTAGCTATTCTACCTGTGAGGGTAGCTTTACTAAGTAAGTACTTTAATGGATCAATTTTTGCAATTAGATTTGTAGTGTGAGCAAGCATGTAATGTCATAAATTCTGGGAAGTGAACACCATTTCTAAGCAAGCTTTCTCAATGATAGAATAATTCATCTCATAAGAGACCAATGTTCTGCTAGTGTAATAGATGGCTCTTTCCTTATTGTTTTGATGTTCTTGAGCCAATAGAGAACCCAGAGATGTTTTGTAGCTAAGATATATAAGATTTTATGGATTCCCATGGATAGGAGGCATTAATATAGGTGGATTGGCCAGATATTGCTTGATTTGTTGAAAGCCTTGTTCACATTCTTTGTTCCATTCATAGGTCACACCTTTATGCAGAGTTTTAGTAAATGGCTATGACTTGTTAGCTAGCTATGAGATGAAGCATCAGATAGATTGAAGCTGACCTTGAAGACCTCTAATTTGTCTAATATTGTGAGGTGGAGGCATTTCCATGATAGATTGCACCTTTGCAGGATCCACCTCGATTCCTTTCACGGAGATGATATAACCAAGCAATTTTCCTGAAGTTACTCAAAATGCACATTTCTTAGGGTTAAGACGCAGTCTGAATATTTCCATATGATCTAGTATAGGACCTAGATTAGTAAGATGTGCTTTCTTGTCAATACTTTTAGCAAGGGTGTCATCCACATAGTCCTCCATTGTTTTGTTCATCATGCCATGAAATATGGTAGTGATTGCTCTTTGATACATGGCTTCAGCATTCTTAAGACCAAAAGGCTTAAAATTCCAGTAGAAAGTACCCCATGCACAAGTAAAAGCAGTCTTTTCTTGATCCTCTGGTGCAATTTTGATTTGGTTGTAGCTAGAGAAGCCATCCATTAGGGAGCACATTTTGTATCCTGCCATCATATCCATAATCATATCAATGTTGAGCAATGGAAAATCTTCTTTTGGACATGCATTATTTAAATCCCTAAAGTCTGTGTAGACCCTGATAGATTTGTCATGCTTCAACACTGGAACTATGTTGGAGATTCATTCTGCATAATCAATGGAACTGATGAACCCATCTTTTAGAAGTTTCTCCAACTCTACCTTGACAAGTAGAGACACATGTGGATGAATCTTTCTAAGTTTTTGCTTGACTGGTTTCACACCTGGAGCTATTGATAAGTGATGCATGATAAGATCAGGTTCTACACTAGGCATGTCAAAGTATGTCCATGCAAAATTTATCCTTTTCTCCTTGAAGAAATCTATGAATTCCTTGAGTTCTTCTGCAGATAATGAATTAGCCACATGAATAATGTGTGGATGTTCTTCTGTACCCAGATTTACTAGCTGAGTTGGCTCAATTAGCACCGATGAGAATTCCTGGAAATTACTTGGAAGTGCATCAAGTATCTCATCCTTAGGTGCCTCAGAGAGTTTTTCACCTTCAGATACATCTATTCTTTTTACTTTTTTTGGCTCTAAAACTGCCATAATGTGGTTTTCACCATCAGAGCGCCTATTTTTTCTTCTTTTGATTTTATGACTAAGATACTTGATATCATCCTTAGTCATGTTGATTCTTTCTTCACTAGTGGAGGACATTACAGGTTCAACAACATGAAGATAGAAGGCTAGAGCATAGTCATTCTAGAATGTAAGGACTTCATTGGATGAGGAAGGGGAATTCCAATCTATTATCTCAGGATGTTGGAGTGATAGAGAAGTGGTGGGTTCAAGTGCATTCATGGTATAATCATCAAAAGTGCTGACTAGTAAGATGAGACCTAGAGCAATCTCATCCAAAGGTGTATTTGAATCCTTTTGACTTCTAGCAACCGAAGTAGAAGACATGTTAACATTCATGGACTCGAACTCATTAGACCTTTCACTAGACCCTTAACCTACGTCAAGAATCTTTTCATAGGATCCTTCTGACAAACTGTCGAACTCATATTCATGAGAATATGTGTCTGAACTATGACTTGGGTTTTTGCACCATGAAGGTTTGGGAGTTCTTGCAACACCAGCCTGTTCTTGTGCCAACTGCTCTTGAAACTCTAGTGGTATGTATCATTCACCTTGGAAACTAGGATCTTGTAACACTTTGCATTGTTCATAGTTTAATGCATCAAATGGGGTCGTTTTATTAGAATCACTATCAATCTTGACTATACTGGTATGTGGTACAAATATATTTGGCTCAGCAAAGAATGCTGCCAGGTCTAGAGGAATGGGGTAAGGAAAACAATCCTCGTAAGAGCTATCCTCTATGGTGTTGACCATAGTTGTGCCTTCAGGTTCTAGTGAAGGATCCAATTTTGGCACAAATTTTTTAATCCCTAGATGGAACAGGATCTTCTTGAAGCCTAAACCAGTTGTGTCTTTCATCTTTTGACCTGTAGCTTTAATAGGTTCAGTCAACCCATTACCATTCACCCCTATTGGGCCACTCCCTTTGTAGCCAAAGTGTTTCATAATTTTAAGACCTTCACTATTGGGATTTAGTTCACCAGCTAGGGCAGTCTGTTTAGATATATCCTTTCCCTTGCAAAGCCAAGATTTAATAGCTCTTTCCTCATCTTCATCTTCTAGTGGTGTTGAAGCTCATAGAAAGACACCATCATAAACCATTTCAGGGGGAGAAGTAGAAGATTTACAGTTCTCAGAAGGTCTCCCATAAGAATGAGGAGATGGAGGTAGAGCTGCTAATGATAGCACAGGTTCTATTTGATACCCCCCCATGCCTATGTCTTTGATTTTCAAGGTTTGTTCCATGTCTCTAAGCTTGGCATCATAGAATTCTGTGTATTCTCTATTAGTCAGAACAAGACTATCAGCTGACTGTGTGAGCACATTACAAGAAGAGCCCATACTAGAAAGAATTGTCACCTTTGCACCTTGGAAAGGAAACTTAATGCACTGATGATACGTAGATGGAACCACTTGCATTTCATGAATCCATGGTCCTCCCAGCAAGATGTTATAAGAAAGAGGAAGGTCCAGTACCTAACATGAGATATCTCTGTCAACCGGTCCAACCTGAATGGGTAACACAACCAAACCTTTAGACTTTCTTTCTTCTTCATCATAGGCCTTGAAAGTAATTCTCTTACGAGAATCTATGTGATCTTCATCATAACCCAGCTGAGCTTGAAAGTGAGTAGAGAAAATATTGAGACCAACACCATTATCAATAAGGGCGTGACAGACTAGTTGTTTGCCAATCGTGACCTCTATATGCAAAGGAGTGTTATGCGGGTGACTAATTGAGTGATCATCTTCTTTTGAGAAGGAAAAATAATGCAGTGAAGTCAAGTGACCCACCATGGATTGAAACTGATCTAGATTGATGTCTTTGGGGACATTAGCCTCTGTGAGGGATTTATCCAGAATCTGCCTGTGAGCAGGCAAGATCTTCAACAGCTCAAAGATGGTTATTTGAGCATTGGTTCTTTGCAGCTGGTCTAGAATGCTATAACCAGTAGTAGAAGGTGTGGGGACCACTTTCATGGTCTTTTTGGCGGATCCAAAAATAGCTTTATCCATGGTTTGTTTCGATGCGGATGTAGTAGTAGGAGGTTCAGGACCCTTGATAGTGATCTTAGCGCGGGTTCTAGTAACAACGTTTGCGCAATCCTAAGATGTTTCAGATTTAGATGAGTGAGACCCAGGGCCTCTCAAGACAAACAGGGTCTTAGGCTTAGGATCATCCCCACTCCCCTTGGTAGTAATCACATTACAATACTCCACTTCAACAAGTTCAATCATGTTGATGACATTGTCATAAGTGGCATGTGCGTAGTTAACCTTGGCATTATTGTTCTTAGTGTTGGAAGACTCACCTTTCTTGTGATGAGGAAAGGGATCTTTAAATGCCTGGTGATCAAAAATTTTATTATGATTTTCCACAACAATAACCTCATTATCAATCAAATCTTGGACCTTATGATGCAATTGAAGATAAGTAGCAGTCTTATGACCCTTGTTTTGGTGATAGTCACAGTATGTATTGTCGTTCCACCAATGGGGTCATGGTTGTGGATCATATAGACATTTGTCCAAAGGAGCGAGAATCTAATTTTGCACCAACATATTGAAAACCACATTAAGCGGTTCTCCCAAGGAAGTAAATTCACGCTTGGGTCGAGGGGCCCAAGGTTTGTTCCCAAATAATCTAGAAGGAAGTTGAGTATTTGTTGTATCCTTTTCAACAGCTTTGGTCGCTTTTATACCAGAGGTGAGATCGAAGACCGATTTTGAAGGAGCTGAGGTCACATTATCAACCACTCCATCATTCACAACGTCTCTATTCTTGTTGACAAACCTCACTTTATCTTTTTTGGAAGAGGAGGAACCTCGTTTGTTGTCTTTGTATAAAGTCAATTCACCTTTCTTAACCATAAATGCCTCTATCCTCACAGCTTTCTTTATCATGTTGTCAAAATTAAGGGGACCTTGAAGTTGTACTTGATACCCAAAATCAAGAGTGAGATTGTCCAAGAAGATATCAAGTTTCTCAGATTTAGGTATTTTACGAGGATACTTTGTGCAAAGTTGTCTCCATCTCTGGAGAAATGTCAGGAATGGCTCCCCTTGTCTTTGCTTGAGATTGCAAAGGTCCCTGATGTTGATGGGATGTTGTATGTTGTGAGAATAATGTTGTATAAAGAGATTTGCAATCTCATCAAATGTCTTGATGCCAGTGGGTAGTCGAGAAAACCACTCCATGGTAGGTCCACCCAAACTTCGGGGGAAGAGATGCATCAAATAGGTTTGATCATGAATGAACTCCACATATAGGGCCCCAAACTCTCTTAGATGATCTTGAGGATCAGTGGTACCCAAATACTTATCGTACTTAGAGAGTTCCATAGCTTTGGGAAAAGGTGGCATATGAAGACTCTTATCAAAAGGAAAAAGACAAACGCTCTCCATCATGAATTTTTGTGTGGGTTTGTCCTTATCCTTCATAAGTTGGCTAATTTGATTTTGCATATCTTGAATTACCTTATGCAATTTGGCGATCTTGGTCTCTTCTTTAGCCACAAGTGTTTCCACTAGTTTGGGGGTAGATTAACTCCTTTTTTTGCCAAATCTAGAAAATATTTCTCTTTATATTTCGCAAGGATTATTTCCATCATCTTGATGAGAGATTTATTAGATTTTGTAGAATCTATGTCATTTTGAATTATTGGCTTGTCATCATTACCAAGAATCTCATAAATGCTTTGACTCTGATCTTTACCCTGGTCATATGGAGGAGGGCGATGGTGATGTTGCTCTTCTTGTTTACCGTGATCATTTTGAGATTGGTCGTTGACCCCGCTATATCGACCTTGTAAGTAATCAAAAGGATTTGCCATGTCGTTAATGTGAGATTGTGCTGTGTGCACCGCTTCAGTATGAGTGTGAGTATCAAGTTGAGAACTTGTGGTCAATGTAACTTTTGGTAGATCAAAGGGGTCGATAGGATCGAAAGGATTGATATGTTCAAAAGGATCACTAAGGCAATGAGGATCATTAATAGGGTCAACCCAAAAAGGTGACTTTCTGAAGCTTTGTTGATCTGAAAGAAATGGATTGTGTTGATCTTGAAACAAAGGATTAGAGCATAGTTGGTGTATGTGATAAAACCTAACCTGTTGGGAGCACGCTCAGACATGCAAATGTTAGAGATAAACATCAAATAACTACACTAAACATGTCTAAGAAGCATACTACAAAGACAACAAGTGATTCCATCACAACCTCCGATGAGCTGAACAAGGGCACCCAAGCCTTGTTGATTTTCTCTTAGAGAATTGTGGGTGTGCTCTCCCAACACAATATTACAATCCCACTTAATCCATGGATGAAAACTAAATGCAACTAATGGATATAATGACGAAACTCAAGAACAAGTATGAGGAACTTTTCTCAAGCCTTCACCAAATGTAGATGAAGATGCAAATGCTATACTAAGATGATATGCAATATCAAAGGAAACTAAGATTCATTCACCATTATCCTAGTATGTGATTTCTAGATTATGAAAATGAACTAAAAGCATGGAAACATGAATATGAGCTAAGAATGCTAGAGCTATTTTAACATAATAACAATGCATAAAAGGGAGATGCTTTGCTCTTGAGAAAGGCCTCTATTTATAGAGTTTTTGGAGGAGAGAGAGGGCTTGGATGAGGTGGAGCTCATGTGGCATCCACATAGGTGCCACATGAGGGACACATAAGCCATGTAAGAGGCCCACTTTGCTCACACATGTGTGAGAAAATTTGAATGTGATGGGTCAAAGTGTACTTAAAGTACACATGTGAAGGATCTTGTAAGAAGGTGTAAGAGGGTGTAAGAGTTTTGGGCCAATGAGACACTTTTGGAAAGTGTAAGAAGGTGTCATCATAGGTGTAAGAAACCTTGTTGGCACCAAATAAGAAAATATTTGAAAAGTCAAATTTTGAAAATTTGCTCACACATGTGTGAGCAAATAATTAGGGCTAATTGTTGTAGGAATCAAGAAATTAGGTTAATTAACATTAGTTAATCAATAAGTAGGTTTATTTGGTGAGAGTGATGTGAGGTAGGGTAGGATCTAGGCTCAAATTAGCTTAATCCAAATTAATTTGAATTAATTGTGGTTTAGTAGAATTTTAAGTCATGTGAAGTAATAAATAAATTAAAAATTTATTTAAAGGGGATTAATGAGGGATAATGTATTAAATAGGATTCAATACATTAAAAGAGATAGTATTTAAATTAAATTTAAATACTAAGGGAGATGAATCATATTTAA
>MU225859.1:991946-1045464 GCA_018584345.1 Thuja plicata
GGCCCACTTTTCTCACACATGTGTGAGCAACTTTGGATGTGATGGGTCAAAGTGTACTTAAAGTACACATGTGAAGGATCTTGTAAGAAGGTGTAAGAGGGTGTAAGAGTTTTGGGCCAATGAGACATCATAGGTGTAAGAAACCTTGTTGGCATCAAATAAGGAATTATTTGGAAAGTCAAATTTTAGAAATTTGCTCACACATGTGTGAGCAAATAATTAGGGCTAATTGTTGTAGGAATAAAGAAATTAGCTTAATTAACCTTAGTTAATTAATAAGTAGGTTTATTTGGTGAAAGTGATGTGAGGTAGGGTAGGATCTAGGCTCAAATTATCTTAATCCAAATTAATTTGAATTAATTATGGTTTAGTAGAATTTTAAGTCATGTGAAGGAATAAATAAATTAAAAATTTATTTAAAGGGGATTGATGAAGGATAATGTATTAAATAGGATTCAATACATTAAAAGGGATAGTATTTAAATTAAATTTAAATACTAAGGGAGATGAATCATATTTAATTAAATAAATTTAATTAAATAGATATAAGAATATAACAAATATAATTAATTAAAATTAACTATAATGTTATGGGAATATTAATTAAATTAATATAAGGACGATTTTGGACGTCTACAGTTGAAACATTGGTTTCTGATTCTGACTTAGATCTATAATGAATGGGGAGGAGGAACGTGAGGATCCCTCTTAACTATCAGATTGAACAATTGGTTCAGAATGATCTTTTTCTTGATTACGAGGTTTAATTCTACCTATTCGGGAACCACGAATGGAAAATATATTGTCACTTATAGTCCTAACAGGAATAGACAAAGATGAAATGAGAGAAAACTTAGGATCCAACTTAGAACTCTGTCTCTAGAAATAGAAAAAATGAGGTAATAGGCTAGAACAACCAAGATGTGAGATGCACCCGACACAAATCATCAAGAGTATGGCTAGAACAGCCGAGATGTGACTATCATGTCTCAAGGTACAAAAACATAGAAAATATAGGACAAAGACAAAGAGACAAGATGAGTTTGAGTAAGAATCGGTCAGTTCGCAACTTGAAACAACCAGTTTCAGACTATAGACAAAAGGGAAACAGTCAATCAGATCCCAGACAAAAGTCAGATCAGGCAAAAAAACTCACTAGTCAACGAGAAATAACTCACTATTTTAGGACACCAGTGGACAGATTCACATGAGAAAGTGTTGTTGCACGTGATGAAGTGCTCAACTACGCATGAGAAAATGCAAGCTCGCACGAGGAAGTGCTCTATTTCTGAAATCTCACGCGAGAAAACTCTAGGTTTTGATAAACAGACTCAGTTTTTGAGACAAAAACTAGATTTTGAGACACAGTCAGGACTATTCTCTAACAAAATTTCTAGATTCAGGGCAATTTTATGATAATACAGATCAACAATCTCAGTTTGAAGGTGAAAAGCACTCGTTAACAAGCACAAAGTTTCAATCAAGCAATAGTGAAACAAGCAATAGTCGTATACAGTTCTACCAAGGACAAAGCAACTTGGCTGAATCATGGGAGTCTTTGTTTGATCATGATTGGATAGTTTAAGACTCAAAACATATAGTTAGTTATCCCTACAAAAAAAATGGTGGAGAAGAAAAAATCTGTGCCCCACTGTCTTATGTGTATGCGTGCACCTCACACAGCAATGTCACCCCTGAGAGGGCGCCTGTGTTTTTGGTGTTTCCAAGGACTAAGTATATATGTTCTAAGGTTACCCTTAAATCAGGGGCAAGTGTCATATACCACTTCAAGCATCCAGGTGCATACCTATGTCGAGAATCTAGAGGAGAGATTCTTCCCCCTCCCTGTGCACAGATTATATCTTCTTTCAGAGGTGATCCGGGTAGGTATCTAACTAAGAGATTTTTTAGTAGGATTCCATTCATAATAACCTTTGGTGCCTCTGATATAGAGCTAGGGCCTCACAGCCACACCAACACTTTAAATTCATACACCCTTGCAAGCAAGGCTGGGAGCGGCGCCGCTCAGTACAACAAACAAGGCTTTCTCAAGATGATAGTCAGAATATTGAGAAAGAAGTTACCATGGCTTTGGAGTCTTTGGACTCAACAAATAAGACTTTATTATAGTGAGGTGGAATCACTGGTGATATGTGTGTATTCACTTGGGTCATTCCCGGAGGTTCAACTTCCGGTAGGCCCTCTAACGGTGACACAAACTTGACTTGGATTCAAGGGTCTGATTTTCTGATTCTCTCAAAGAGAGAAGATCATACTTCTCTACCTCTTCACCTTACCCAAACACACAAGACATATTCATCAACTAGCTAGCTTCACTTCACCAAATCCACAAGCCTTTGTGTTTCTGATTCTCTCAAAGAGAGAAGAGCATAATCCCCTAACAAGAAGACGTGTTAAAGATACACTAACTTGCTCTGCTTCCCTAGGTATCTATCATTCTGGAAATATCTAGGTCTTAGTTTCACCCATGGGCATCACTTCCATGTAATGAAAAGTCTATTCCCCTACTTTTCTATCATGACCCTTAAGAAATTTTAACAAAGCACTATTTAAACTATGTGAATGAAAAACAGTAAACAAGCACAATATTTTTAATATGTCTTTGAAAACCATCCTATAATAAAATCGTTAGCAAGTTTTCATGATCTTTGACAAGCGACCTATAGACCATTGTTATGCTGTAGCAGAAATCAAAAACTTGAAATCAACCGCAAAAAGTAAATGTCAGAAAATGATAACAGTAAATTGCAGAATCTAAAAATTTAATGATTGTCTGTAAAACTTCGTGTGAGAAAGTATATCATTGTGTGAGAAAGTGCGGGGACCTACACAAGAGAGTGTTTCCTTGCATGAGAGAATTCTACTAGGAGAAAAAATTTGTGTGGCTTGACCTAAAATTTTGTGTGAGATTCCGTACCAGTGATGTACGGATGCAAGGCAAAGTTCAAATTTTTGTCAGAAAATTTTGAGAGTGAGGTCAGAAATCATTTTTCTGCCCCACAGTGGGTGCCAAAATGTGTGTGCTTGAATGTGACCTATTAAATCAGGCACAAACCCAACATAATCCTTGATCAATCATCAAATTTGCAAAGATGAACATGAATTGTCCATTTCACAAACTTGATTGAATCGACCTGTTGTCTCCTATTTAGTTGGGGTGTCGAATTGACTCTCAGAACGAGAGCCAACAACCATTACCATTGCTAAAATGGAGGATTTAAAGTATGATAAAAATTTAATTTTAAATTACTCTATATGAGAAATGCCATTAGAATTAAAGAATTGAAATGCATATTTATTCTAGAAAGCTTGAAAAGATGATAAAATTAAGCTATTAGATATGTAATCAAACTATATTTAGATGGAACAAGCCATTACTCTAAATGAAGTTATGCTAATTATCCAATAAAGGCTTTAAAACATGAAAGAAATGAGATAATATTTCGCTATAATTTTTATGCTCTCTAATTGATCCCCTCAAATGAAGAAAATGAGGTCCATAATATAGAACAACCTGAGAAGGGGATGAAGAGTTCTTGAAAAGAAACAGCTGACTCTTCATCTCCATGGAGGAAGGTGAGCCAATTTTGAAGGAATTATTCAATTAAAAGAATGAATTATTGCCACATGAGTGACTTTTCACATGGAATTATGGAATTCCTTTTGAGGATAATTCACACAAATAAGAAAATAACTCTTTTAATTCCTTTTGATGTGTATCTAGCTAAAGGGGTGGAATTAATTTAATTTAAAATCACTTTAGGACTTTCGAATTAAATTAATTAATCATAGGGATTTTTAGCTAATAAACCTTGATAATTTAGGAATTAAATATAATGTGAGATTTATGCAAATTCAGGTTTTCTGCATTTGAGACCAAGTCAATCAAAGTCAAGTAGGAAGGAGAATTTTCCTAGTACAATAGGACTTCAATGATGAGAAAATGCACCAAAATTGATTAGAACTGTAAGGTGCCAATTTTGGGGTGTTACAGTAACAGGATTAGAAATGTTGAATTTTAGAATAAGGCTTTGGGAGCAAAAATTGTATGGAAATTTTATCAAAATCCCACATCTAAATGTGGTAAGTTAATGTTTGCAAAATATTTGAATAATGCTAATAGTAAAATATTCTTTATTTCCATTGCTTTGCCTAAGGGATCAAATTTTTGGAATTTTATTTCCTCTTTGTAGGGATATTTTCCTACCGCATTTGACATGGTTGGTCCATAATGGTTGTAAATAATTTTTTTGGAAAGCTGCATGGAAGGGTCATGTTTCTCTTGACAGGATTAGAGATTGGTCTCACTTAAAGATGCTTTTGAAATATTCTTCAGGTAATTCAATTTTGATTTATTTTTGTGTGCACTATTCTGGATTTTTGCCTAAGGATTCTTGGAAATGTGTTTCTTCTCTTGATGTTTCCCAAGAATTGAAATTGTCATTTTATAAATAACTTGAGAAAAAATTTATAACACCCTACTAAAGAGCCCTAGAGAAAAACAAAAAAACTAACCAAAATAATAGTGCAATTTCTTTTAAAAATAAGTACAACTACAACTTCATCAAGACTTTAAGATTGGTTTACATTTCAAGATTATAAAATTAAAGTTATAAAACACATAACATATAGGTTCATTAAATATGAATGTAAAATGATTTATTATTTTATCATATGCCCTCTATAGGTTCCCTAACGTTGCTACCTGAAAAACACACCTACATCATATCTAACCAACTAGATACATAAAAGAATCACATGAAAATAAACATAAACATCATTTACTTTATTTCTAGGCTCATTTTAAATACCAAATCCAAGTGTTCCTATATTATTTTCTATCATAGGAATAACATCATATAGCCACATATGGCAATCAATATCTACACAATCTATCTAACTTAACTATCATTTTAGAATTTATAATTACATAATCATATCTTACATCAAATATTTTTACAATTTCACCTACCCTAATCCACAATTATGTTGTATATCATTATAATTACATTATCATGATTAAAATTATATCATTATTCTCTTGGAGTATACAACATAATATACAATTGTAGAGGAGAAAATGGTGAGAAATGCTAAGATGTAGATCACTCACCAAGATCTAGTATACACGGGAATACAAATCCACCACAAAGTGAATCTGATTGACACAACCAAGAGAGTAAGGGTGTTATCGAAAGATCTACACAATATAGGGTTTTAAATTCCTAAATATATAGAAAATGATATTTATAATTTGAAAAATAGAAAGGATTAAGTAAATTTGATCTATGAAAGTAAGTGCAAGGGAGAAAGAAAAAATGAACCTTGAAAGTGAAATAGGAGGAATCATACTTTGAAACTAGATTTGACCGTCATCAAAATGTCAGAATATGCTATAACTCAAGATCTAAGAACCTAAGACCTATAGTTGGCTTCTCTGTAATTTTTAGACAAAAAGTGTATGTACAAGTCAATTTTTCAGGGACAAGTCGAGAAGTTGACTTGTCCCCAACATCTATGAATTTGATGAAATTTTCTGAGAACCTATGACTATGCCTATACCTTCGAGATTCAGATCTAAAACTATGCTACCTAATCCTACACAAAGAAAAGAAGGGGAAGAATGTTGAGGGGAGGGGTTTTCCTCATACAACCCCTTGTATAGGAATCTACCTTGAAATGAAATGAAATAAAGGAAAATAGTGTTTTCATGTAACAAAGATTAGATCTAGATAATAAAGTATATCATACCATGTAGATGTAATTACCTCTTTAAATGTTATCAAGTATGTTGATGAAATAGATTTGAATCAACACAAAAACCAAAAGGAAATCATATAATACAAAACCTCATGTAGTAGATGTTGTAATTCACCACAATTTTTGATTGGGGAAGATAGAGAAGAAAAAGACTTGATGGATGAAATAAAAATCTCTTTCCTTTATGTAGAAATACTTTTCTTGGAATTCAATGGGGAAAGAAGCTAGATATTATTGGAGATTGACTAATATTGCGCATATATGTGCTGGTATTAATGTTTTTTTATTGATGTCAACATATTCCTACTATTGGTGACAATGTTATGTTGACGGGACTTTGTGACCGGTCTCATCAACATATGTAAGTTGTCACCAGGTACCGGGGTACCATCCAACTTTGCCTATAAAGGTTGTTTGGGGAATAAATTCTCCAGGCCTTCAATCACCTAAGTGTTGGGTCTCAATAGTGCACGGAGCTAAGTTGGGTGTGTGACTGTTTTTGTTCAGGGGGATAGCTAGTTTCGACTCATCTTCTTCCAGGATTTCATTAGTAGTTCAGGGTTTCCTACAAACACTCGTTAGTTGACCAAATAAACTTCAAAAGATATGCCAGATTTAGGAGTTCGTTACTTATACTTATAATCATACCATATATTTATAAAATCAACCATGCTCTAATGAACAAAAGTAAATACTGAACACATACAGAACCAGCGATTCATACATATTCAATATCAAGGGGAAAAGAGGTCGTTAATCTACTTAAAACACTAGAGCAAAGGACATTAGAAACATACAGCACAAAAGAGCGTTAACTCAGAGATCAGAACACCACCAACGTCATTGCTAGAACTCTTCTTTCTTCATTAATAGGTTTCTAGCATCACTGGTGTGTGCATCAATGGCTCCAAGAGAGCATCTAACTACTAGGAACTACTGAGCATTGAGCTCTACAACTACAAGAAATGAAAATATGAATGCTAATAGTATTGGACTACAAAATCATCAATTTTTCTAACCCTTGAAATGAGGTCAAACTTGTTATTTATACACATACTTTCCCTAAAGCTTAACCTAATCTAACTGTACACTCAACATTAAAATACAATATCCGATGGCCAGTACTACCTACACCACTTACAATTACCTCAAAAAGAGAAGAGGTATGACAGATCGACATAAGAAGACAAGAAGAAAGGATGGAAGAATCGGCCTCGAGGAGAGAACCAGAGAAAGAATAGAATAAATTTGATCTTCCCAGAGTTTGAGGCTATATGCCTCATTAATGTGAAATGCGGCTCACTTTCTTTGATGTACTAGGTAGTTAATGCTGGAGCAACACCTTGGGAAGATCACCTGTCAGGGCCATCCCTCTATCTAACATACCTTACTAGGGTCACCCACTTTTTGACACCCTTATTGACTGCTGGATAATGATCGGTCGGTTCCAGGGAACCTAGACACAGGTCACAAAAAATACAATATTGTTGGATCCAAAATTCCAGAGTCCGTGAGCTTACGCTCAAAATACACCTTGTTGGTGAAATTCCCCAGAATTTGGAGAACTTTACCATCCCTTGTTGTTCTTGAATGCCTCCAAAATTTGGCTAATGCCATCTCCATCTATGTCCTTGATGCTATTCCACCAGTCGCGGACAATTCCAAACTTCTCTTCAATATCTCCAGCCCCTTCCCGAAATTCATCTACTAATTTTACTAAGTCATGAGCCCGGAGCATCATTTTAGATATTCTTGATAATTTTCCTCCATCAAAGTCATCAACAGACTGATATCGAGACTCCATCAAGTCATCATATTTACTAAGGACATAATCCTCTGGGGTGCATGTTCTGGTGGTAAAGGGATCAACTTGTGACACCGTTCCAATGAATTCTTTGAACAAGTCCAATGGATACAAGACCATCATGAAATTATCCTTTAGGGCAGTGACCAGTTGCTTGCATACCTCAATTTTGAGGCTAAGTCTGGAGTACCAGGCCTGGAGGAATTTGAATGATTCCTCTCCCAAAATTCCTACCTCTATGATAGCCTCTTCCCTGTAATTAATGACTTCATCCAATCCAACCCTCCACCCTTCATACTTCTCTAAGTTTCCTTCCCATATGAAAATGTCATTGGTTACTTAGCCCAAGAGATTATTGGCCAAGTAAAGGTCTGGGAGTGACACCTCCAAAAATTGCCTTACGGCCTTGATCTAGTCAGCGATCCACCCGTCTGTAGCTTGTGCCTTCTTCTTCATGGTCCTAAGGGCATCCATGTCACCCTGCGGAAGCGATGGTCTGGAGGTGGAGGCTTCTGGATGGATTTTGGCTAGTGGCTATGTAAGCTCTGCTAGAAGTCCGAGGAGATTTTTATTTTTTTCTCTTTTCTCCTTCAACTTCTGTGCCTATTTATCATACCGGGCTTCAACCGCCCGGGTTGCCTCTCTTAGCAGGTCCAACCCTCCCTACTTATCTCTCCTCCCTAGAGGCACTTTTGTGATTGCAAAATCTTTGGCCCTTATTGTTTCTGCATCTTTATCTAGGCGAGGTGTTGCAATTGTTGCAATTGTACTTCCTTCTGGACCAGTCTGGAGGGTATGAACTATCCGGACCTTTTTGGGCTTCTTAGCCTTTGTATTCTAGGCCATCATTTTGGTCAAGGAGAGAGGAACACCTGTTGTTTCCACCGGGGCCTTAATTTTCTAGATTCCACTAGCCATTATGGCAGCTGGGGTAGTTTTTTTGCTGGAACATTCTCTAGAGGTGGCAGAGGTGTTTGGCCAATGTTTGACTGTTGGGCCACTGAGACCACCTCGCTGAATGTACTCCGGGGAACTTGGTCACCCAGAGTAACCAAAGTCATTTGGAGCATGATAGTTGGAGGTACGATTGATCCCATAGGTTTGGTTTCCCCAGTCATTGGTTTTTCATCAATGATTTTCCTTGAACCTATCTCGGTCCCCTAGACCGGTGTTTCCTCCTGCTCAGGTTCCTTTTGAACTTCTACCAGGGCCTCCTCTGCGACAATTTCTTTTTCTAGGATTTCTTCCTTTGTAGGGATCCTCTGTTGTTCTTGGGTGTAAAATTCTTCCATCGCTTTCCTAATATCCCCTTGTATATTTACGAGCTCATTCATCCTGAATATATCATCAAAGTCATCATGTGGAGGGGAGGTCTCCGAGGAATTCTCTGGCTGATTGTCTAACTTAGGGGATTCTGAGGAGATAATTTGTATTTTGGTGATGTTGGGCATCCAAAGTTCTGCCTCTACCTTAGGCTAAGGAAAAATTGTTCCTTTCTTCCTCCTCTTTGTCACTAGTGGTAGCCTGGCATCCAACATGGCCACGCGTTCTTCCTCCGCTCATGTTCTAGCTACTCAAATCATGTGTTCTGCAAGGGAAGGGGAACCAAAAGGGAGGATGGGCTCTGTGTAGACCACTAGAATGTCAAGCTGGGTGATTAACACCTCTTTCATCTACTAGGATGCTTCCAGATGAAGCTACACTTGTTCTGTAGTGGGAACCATAACTTTAGATAAAATCTGGGTCGGGGTTCCTACCTTTCATTTTCCTCTATTTTCACCTTGCGTACAGGTTCTAGCACCAGAAGTAGATCCCTTCCTAAATGGGCCAAATTTTCTAATAATCTTCGGGCATACCCTCTGGAAATACACATGACTACGTTTAATTACATCATGGGTGATGTCCTCAATTCTTGGGCCTTCTGGGGTGTTCCAGTCCACCAGAGGGAGAGCCATCTTGTCTACTCTCTGGGCCTTATGCTGCGGGTCCTCTATAGACCCGGTATCTAAAAACTCATTGGGGAACTTTCAAAGCTTCATTCGCTTCATCATCCCTTGTGTCATCTAGACAAAATGTCAATTCTAGACCTCAAAGTCATGTTGGTAATCTGCCCAAAAATCCTCCATGTGAGGCTGGTGGGGGTCTGATGCTCGGGGCAGTGCCACTGCTATCTTGTCTAACAAATCAAAATTCTTCCATTCTAAATAAAACTCTGCAATCCCCAGACTCTTGAGTTCATTGTCTACTTCATTTTCCAATGTAAGGCCGCAAGAGTAGTTCTTGCAAGCTATTGGGAATGGAATTTTGGTAACCTTCTTCAATGTGAAGAAGGCATGTAGCTCCAGAATTTGTCTGCAGTACTCCAAAAGAATTATCTTATCCCCACAGTGTTTGGGTAAGAAGTAGGGTTTCCTGGAGAAGCCAGTCACCTGAATGTATGAGTGTTTCTAAAATTGAATATAATAGTGGCCATAAGTGCTGACCAAGTTCATTGCCTCCTTGGAGATCCGATATCTAACATCTCGAGTGGGTGTAAGAATATGGTAGTAAATGAAGGCATCTTTCACCCTAAAAAAACTGGGGAAATTGGCCTCCCATGGCAGCTATGGGAAATAATCCCATTGAGGGTTATGGCCCTTGCTAGTCCCGAGCTCGTCTGCTATAAGTAATCCCTTGGTTATCGGGCGTTGTTGTGCTAGTGCCCACAAGACATAAGAAGTCATGTAGAATTTAAAAGACTGGGTGACCCGAGCTAGTTGGGCATCTACATGATTGTCAATGAGTACTTCCCAGTCAAAAATTTTCTCGCCAGAGGCAATTCCAAACAAGAAGTAGTACATCCATGCCGAGAATTCCTAAGCATGGGGCTCTCCAAAGACCCTGCATAATGCAATGATCTCTATATGTATGATTTCTTTGAAATCGATCTGGGGGATCTCAAGCTTCATCTTTTTATAATCTTTTCTAGGGGCTTTGATGTAATTGGCATTGAGGTAGTGTCAGACCATTCCTAGGAACTTTTCAAATTCACCTAGGGCCAAGGCCTAGGTGAGGACTGCAGTGTTTGCAAACTCGGGGATCCATATCCCTAAAGAGAAGGTTGTGGCATCCATAGACACCATGGGCTTGGGTACTCTGAAGGAGCAGGAGAGGAAAGCATGACAACCCAGACTGTTGGATTG
Organism: Thuja plicata; assembly: GCA_018584345.1. NCBI lineage: Eukaryota > Viridiplantae > Streptophyta > Pinopsida > Cupressales > Cupressaceae > Thuja > Thuja plicata. The sequence goes on from MU225859.1 coordinate 1,002,714, forward strand.
TAGTGCTCCGCCAATGTGAGGATAAGCTCCGAAGCCTGCACTAATAAGGGGAAGCAGGCAGCCTTAAGGAATTCGGAGGTGGCCACATTGAGTGCCATCAGATCTCCGGACTTGCATTGTATAAACATCATTTTCACCAAGGCTTGCATTTTGGCCCATCTTCCGACACTTGTGTTGGTGCTTAACTACAGCTTGTCTTTGACCTTTGATCCTAGAATAAATTCTCCATTTATGTATTTCATTGAAACTGGGAGTTTCTCTAAAGCCTTTTGTGCCTTTGTCCTTGTGACTTCCCTAGTTGAAGCAGTAGTGGGGAGTTTCAGAATCCCGGGTAAAGATGATGTAGATGCCTCAGACATGTTTGATAAATTAGTTCTGGCAACCTACAAAACCAGACAACCATTAGTATATATAGAAACTTAATATAATTCTAGATCCCAGAGATTTTCACCACCGCTTCGTATATGTTCCTGAAAGGATGTTAGTTTGCATCAAACCCTGAAAAATATATACATAATGAAATGAATTAGGAATTTTATCTATGCCCAGGATTTCAGGGATTCTGGCTCATGCAATGAGAGAAATGAAGGCCAAAGGGGAACTTGGGGACCCAGAGTTTGGGAAAGATGACAATTATTGACATGACCAGAAATTAGCCATACTAGGCTGACATGGGGTGTCATGTGGTCATGCAGTAATGGGAGTAAATGGAAATAATGGTGACAACTATCTGAACATGCAAGGAAATGAATGCCACTTGGACCAGTTTTGAATGCTAGTGCATGGGGAATCAAACCCTCCATTAAGACAGACATGACATAGATGAGTCAAAACCAGCTATCCCCCCCCAAAAAAATAGTCACACACCCAACTTAGCTCCCAACACTGTCAAGACCCAACACTCAGGTGCTTGAAGGCCCAGAGAATTTATTCCCTGGGCAACCTTTACAAGCAAAGTTGGTTGGTACCCTGGTACCCGGTGACAAATTACATCTATTGATGAGACCGGTCACAAAGTCTCGTCAATAGTATCCATGAAAGTCTTTGACTGTTACATGTACTTTTTTTAACCTCAAACTTATCTCATAAATTATTATATTGGCAGAATGTCCCATCTTTAACTACATTTACCATCTCATAAATAAAGGAGGTGTGCTCAATGCACAAAATAGGTAAGCGAAATGCCCATCATGTCTTTCGCATACCTGATAGAAGTACTTGTACCTCCCTATTACTAACACTGTAGTTTGTATAGTTCAAAATATATGCATTTATCTATCAACACCAAGTGGATAAGCTTTGATGTTGAGATTCAAAAGAAATTAATGAATAAATAATGAAATATTGCCAAGAACTGTACACTGCTCGCGATCCAGATTCTCAGAGTTCCTTCAAACTCTTATGAAATAAAGAATAAAATAATATGAATATGTGGGGGTTAATCACCCTAGAGGTGGTCCAACCTTATAATTATCATATCTCTAAATGCACTCATCAATAGTGTCTTCATCAGGCTCTTCAACCAACTACACTCAAAACCTAGCCTCTTTAAGAGTGGCCTTAGCCTCATTCCTGTGCTCTCACATTTTTGCACCAATATTTTGATTCTCATGTGCATCAATAATTAATTCTATACACTCATCCATTATCTTCTTCTCAAAATCATAGAAGGATCAAAATTTCCTCTCAATTTTCTCATCAAAACTATTTATCAAATAGTCCAAAGGTGCAAAACCTTCCATGCCGTCGAGGTGGAGACCTGTCATCTCTTGTATGAAGTATGTGAGATTTGTGACAAGATTAGGAATTAGTGAAGGAGATTGAATGACTGATTTTCAGACCTCATCCAGGACATTAAGCTTAAACCAATCTTCTGAGAACTAATATCTATGAAGTGTGAACTCTCATCCACGAGGATGTTGACCCTCTATAGTTATACCTTTTTGAGGGAGCATACCTTCTTCATATCTTTCATATGTGTGTCTTTTCAGGTGATATCAACCTCCCATTCCACAATTTCTTCCTAGGTGACCTGACCTCTCTTTATTTCTTCAAAATGAAAATAAATGAAATTCATAAGAAAGAGTTGGAGCATCTCCACCTGACTGTATAATTTCTCCATGTTTACAGGCCATATATCTAGATTGGAGGATGGGCTTTCATAAACTAGGGTGTTCATTGTGTGAACTGACTCACCAAGATATTTATCTTTTCAAGTTCTCATGCCTATTTTTTCTCATGCAGGGGCAATGGATGCCAAGGGTTCTTCGGAGAGCCCAAAAGTAACACCCTTCTTGGTAGAAGAAACTAGGTTCTAGGCATGGTGGATTTTCTTCGCCAACTCTTGCATTAAAATATCTTTGGGGGAATTCATGAGGGGGTCTAGTTTACTTTAAGATGTATCCCCTTTACTCTTTTGATCCCTCCCTTTGTACATTTGAGAGGCATTTTTATTTTTCTCCTTTTACCTGTGGCTTCCCCTGGGGAGTTTGTGGTCAAAAACCCGATTTCTATGGAAAATCACTCCTGTAGAGAGGGCCATTATGTTGAAATCCTCTTTCTAGTCCCAGTCTATTGGGGGGAGGATTTTTCATCCTATGTGATATTTTTTAAATTCCAATTCCAAAATATCTCCTTTATCTTCAAAATTCTTTAGGAATTCTTAAAGTCCAAAATCCCACATTTGCGCGGTCATCATCCTATGGTAATAACGTTGATGCTAGTCATAATTATACTAGTCTTCCAAAAAAACCTCAAAATAGGGCACATGTGCACCATAGGTATTGGGGAGAATGCCTTTTATTTTCTTCTTGGAATCATAGGGATCTCTCTCCAACTTGAACGTCTAGAGATTCAAAATTTATAATTCACAACTTACTTCATTGGCTACAGAAAATGAGGGGAACTTGTAAATCCTTATGGAGAAGGGGATGGTGACTCTGGGCTTATTCCTTTTTTTCATTAGTGCCTATGCCTTAAAAATATGATTGCAAAGTTTTAAAAAAACTACTATTTGTGTACAATGCCAGCAAAGGAGGAAGGGCCTTTTAGAAAAATATTCTACTCTAATGTATGTACATATTCAGAACTATAGGAACCAGCACCCCCATTTGTCAATTATCTCCATTTCATCTTTAGATAGGTGATATCCTACATCCCTGATTAGTCTAATTATTCTATAAAAAATGAACACATGAATGACATGGAAAAAATCTATTGCAAACCTATCCATCTATAGCTATGGGTAATTGTCCAAGGGGAGGGAATCCATGGGTTTATCTCCTTGCGTTCCATGTGTCTCCAGACTAGCCTTGTTATGCTTAATTTTAGCCACCATCTAGGCTGCAAAGTGTGTGCTAAAATAATGACACACTTCTATGAGTCATTATATCCAAGATTGCTCAAGAATGAGGTCTCAAATGGCAACTCATAGCTCTCTATTCATGGAGTGAAAGGGTTTATAATGGAGGCCCTCAGTTTAGACCTAGTTTGTGCCCATGAAAGTACACCATAAAATGAGAGATTCAAAGAGGAAAAGCAAGAGTGCTAGTCTCCATGATCATCAAATATGCATGCAAATTAAAATGAAAGCTATTCTATATGATAGCAATGCGTGAAAGAAAACTAATCTATGAAAGGAAATACACATGCAAGATTATTCTATGAAATGAAATATGAATCTAATCTAACATGAAAGTGCAAAAAGTAATCTAAATAGATTTCCATGGATGCATGAGAGATGAAGACAAGAAAAGAGAAGTTACAATGTTCAAGCTCAAGTGCTCAAACTCTCCTCCAAAATCGCTCTCCAAACCTGCAACATAACAATAACATAAAATCTTGATCCCCTTTAAATGAGAAGGAGAGGGCTCCTTATAAAGGAAAGTGTGGAGATGAATGCATCCTCAAGAGAAATGTGGGATAAATCCCTAAAAAGGCAAGTAAGAGGAAAAAGCCCACCACTTAGAGATAGGTGCATTCAAAGTGTAGAGAAAAAAGGAATTTTTATTTATTTTTATTTGATTTATTTCCTTTTTTTCATCACAAAGAGAGATTTAGGTGAGGATTTTATTTATTTAATAAAAAGAGGGATTTTCTTTTAATTAAATAATGATCCCTTTTATTTAATTTAAAGAGTTGTTTTCTTTTAATTAAATAAGATTATGGATAAAATGATTAAACCTTAGGAAATATTGAAATAATTGAATTAATTATGATTTGATCAAGGAAATTGATTTGAATTAAAAATATTGCAAGGCATTGATTCATGAAATTGATAAATTATTTCCATCATTTGATAAATTGAAGAATGGGGGACCATAGTCTAGGCGACCATTTTAGGGTGCATACATTTGCCCCTCTTTGACTAATGTGTGATCTTTATGGGAACGCATGTAGTCAAAGAATTCATTTGAAGTGTGAGTTCGATTTGGAATCACAAAACAACCCATACGTGTGATTGATGGACGGGAACACATCAGGACAAAGATAAGCTTTTTTAAAAAGACAAGGTCAACACCCCTATAAATAGGTAATTGAAATGTCCAAGATAAGAATCTCAATCAAGGTTTCCCCAAGCGGAGTAATTGATAGGATTGATAAAGCTGAATCAAGGATTGAAGTTTGATAGGTACTGCCCCCTCGTGATCAAAATCAAAATGAGATAGAGGAGAAACAACAAATTGATAGATTTGATCAAATCAAACTAAAGATAAGATTCTTGATGTAAGATGAAAGATATAAGGATAACAGAACCAAGGTAGATCATCAAGCATGGAATATTATGCCCCAAGGTTGAATTAGAAGAAAAGAAGTGGGGTGAAAGCGAATGGAAGATAGAAGTTTGGAAGAGGTGGAAAGAAATGGAAAGAAGAAAGAGAATTGGCCTTAAGAGAGAGAATGCCCCAAAATCAATCAACTGTTTAAGATAGAAAATTTTGATTGAGATCACAAAAGAAGATAAGGAAATGAAGATCAAAACATGACAACAATTGATTAAAAGTCCACAAGAAAAATGAATGAAAACCCTCTCAAACTCATAATGCAGCCTAAAAATGCAAATTAACATGAAGTCTAACAATGCAAGCTACATGAAAATGCAAAGGTGTACTTGCAATAGAGAAAATGTAACAGAGGATTTTTTGTTCATCATTCATTAGAGAATGTTAAGGAACTTATTTTCATCATTGGGCCATTATTAACAGATATTGGAAAATCACACAATCATTACTAGTAACCAACACAACTATGAAGATATGAATGTGATTTATATCAGATTGGAATGTGGAAAGATTCTAACATAAGCATCAAAGACATAAAGGTCAAGATAACTTTGATGTTATCTTACCCAATTTAATGTAGAAAAACCACGCTTGCATCAAGGCATAGATGCCAGGATGACCATAAGAACGGTTGTGCAAAAATAGTTGAGGATGATGCCTCAAATCTCCTAAGTATTTCAAGGGGACAAAAAGAGACACTCTAGAGTTTCAAGACCACACCCACAAGCTGAAAGCAAATAAAAACATGCCCCATGCCCCAAGTCCTCTAGCTATGCATACCGGAGAGACTTATTAGACAAGGAAACTCAACAAAAATTAATAACAGTCAACACACAAAGAAAATATTGTGACATAGCTCAAGCATTAAGTGTTGTGTTTAAAAATTTAAGTGTGTTAACCGATACTGAGTTTTGAGGATAAGGATAAAATGCTTGCAAGTAGGTAAGATCACATGACAAAACTAGGTAAGACCAAACTGATAAGTGTTGAAAAACACTCGATGTTAGGGGTTGTGTTGAAAAACATCTTTTGTGAGGTGTCCTAAAGAATAACGCATCCAAGTGACCGAAGCTAACATAGTTATGCCCCCTAGACAAAGACAAAGACCAATTCCAAACCAAGGCAATAAGGACAAGGCATGATGGAGAAAGGAAGTGTTGAGGACACATGCTAAGAAACATGGGTGTAAAGGCCTCAAGTAGCATGTGTTTCCAGGTTTTCACCACTTGGATTTTATTGCAATTTTTTGCTACCAAGGCGCCTATTTCCAGGTTTTCACCAAGGCACTTTTTTTTTTTTTGAATTTTTGAATTTTTTGAATTTTTGGAATATATAATTTATTTGGAGATACATCAAAGCACTTATTTCTAGGTTTTCACTGAGATGGCCATTTTTTTAGGACATTTTGTGATTTTTAGCATTTTTGACAATATATCATTTTTTGGGATTTTTTCAGGATCAATAAGTATGTACAAAGGGTGCCCCTAGATAGAATGGGAGTCATGGATATAACTTCTTCAAGTGAAAGACATTAATAGGATTAGGGAGCTACTCTCCCTCTATTGTAGATAGTAAATAAGCACCTGAACCAAAATTTGTTATAATGATGTAAGGTTCAAGCCAATTAGGTTCAAATTTGCCCTTTTGATCTCTATGCTGTTAGTTCTTGGGATTTTCACGTAGGACAAGATCTCCCACTTGGAATTCTCTAGGGAAATTATTTTTATTGAAGGCTTTGGACATGCACTTTTGATAAACCCTCTTATGGTCAAATGGCACTTGACATTTCTCATCTAGAAGTTCTAACTCTTGAAGTCTCATGGCATAGTAGTCTTCATCTGTAACTAGACCTTTGAGGGAAACTCTAAGTGAAGGAATCTCAACCTCTAAAGGTAACACTTCTTTAGTGACGTATGCAAGGGCAAAAGGATTAGCCCCTATAGGAGTACGAAAACTCATTCTATAGGCCCATAAAGCCAGATTTATCTATAAGTGCCAATCTCTACCATTCTTACAAACTATTCTATGTAGGATTTTAAGAATGGTTTTGTTTGATGCCTTTGCTTGACCATTTCCTTGCGGGAAGTAAATGGGGGACCAATGTTGTTTAATCTTGAATTTCTTGCAGAGTTGTTTAAGGTCTTTATTTTTGAACTGGCCTCTGTTGTCAGTGATAATCTTGGAAGGCACTCCATATCGACAGATGGTATGGTTCAAAATGATTAGAGAGACTGTCTTTCCCAAGGAAACAAAAATTGGGACAACTTCTACCCATTTAGTGAAGTAATCAATAGCAGTGATAATAAACTTGTGTCTACCTAATGAGTTGGGATGAATCTTCCCATAAAGATCAAAGGCCCAACACTGAAATGGCCAATGAGATATAGAAGGAATGAGCTCCCTTCCTAGAGAATGTGTCAGGTTACCATGTTTTTGACACTTTTCACATGACTTTGCAAAAGCTACTGCATCATAGGCCAATAGTACCCCGCCCTAAGCAACCTTCAGGCCATGGCTAGACCATTGGAATGTACCTCATAGATGCCCTCATGGATGTCAACTAATGTTTGGTCAGATTATTCCTTTTCTAAGCATCTAAGAAGTGTTCCATCTAGACCCCTCCTATACAAATCATTAGAGGTAAGGGAATGGCGAGAGGCATTTTGGGTGCAGTTTCTACATTCAGATCAGTTAAAGGTTTCAGGTATAATGCCATCATGAAGGTATGAGTAAATGACACCATAATGGGAGGACTCACGACTGACAAGGGTACAAATGACATGAATTTATTGGGAATCATAGATAGGGTGATGTAGCTCTTCCACCAGGAATTCAAATCTAGATTCATTTTTCCCTAACTGAAGGAGTGAAGCAAGTATATCCATAGCATCAGCTACTTTGTTTTCTGCTCTAGGGATTTGGTGAAATATGACAAATGTGAATTATCATTTCAAGGAATCAACCATTTGCTTGTAAGGTACCAGTTTCTCATTTTTTGTTTGATATTCATCATTGACTTGGTTGATTATCAGCTGTGAATCCCCATAGATGTGTAACTCTGTGATTCTCCATTCTATGGCCATCTTAAGTCCATTTGTTAAAGTTTCATACTCAGCAATGTTGTTTGTACATGGGAACAATAACTTGTAAGACTTGGGAATTGTGTACGCATGAGGAGAAACAAACAACACACCATTTCCTAAACCATTTTGCATAAAGGATCCATCAAAGAATATTTTCCATGTTCTTTCAGTCATATACATGAGGTGTTCATCTGGGAAGTCAACTTGAATAGGTGAATTATCTTGTATTGGGAAATAAGCCAATTGATCTGCTATGGCTTTTCCTTTGATTTCTTTACACTCAATGTACTCTATGTCAAACTCTGAAAGGATCGTCATCAATTTAGCAAGTCTACCTGTGAGGGCAGCCTTACCTAGTAAATACTTGAGTGGATATATTTTTTCTATTAGGTGTATAGTGTGTGCAAGCATGTAATGTCACAACTTTTAGGAAGCAAACACAACTGCAAGACAAGCATTCTCAGTACTGGTGTAGTTAACCTCATATGAAACAAGAGTGTGGCTAATGTAGAATATTGCTCTTTCTTTCCCATGTTTATCAAGTTGAGCTAGTAATGCCCCCAAGGAAGATTCTATCTCTGAAATGTATAGAATAAGTGGTTTCCCTGGGATAGGAGGCATTAAAATGGGGGTTTTTTCCAAGTATTTCTTGATTTGATCTATGCTATTTTGGCAATCCTCATTCCAAACACATTTTACTCCTTTTTGTAAGTTCTTGTTGAAAGGTTGAGCTCTACCTGCCAACTGTGAAATGAATCTCCTTATGGATTGAAGATGTCCTTGAAGACTCCTCATTTGACTAATGTTTCTAGGAGGTGGCATATCTATGATTGCTTGGACTTTTTCAAGGTCTACCTCTATTCCTCTTGTTGAAATGATGAATCCTAGTAGTTTTCCAGAGGTGACTCCAAATGCACACTTTTAAGGATTTAACCTTAGTTGAAATTGTTCCATGCGATCTAGAATGACTTCTAAATCATCTAAGTGTGTGTCTCTTTTCTTAGAATTGGCCAAGGTGTCATGCACATAATCCTCCATGTTTTTATGCATCATGTCATGAAAAATAGTTGTCATAGCTCGTTGATAGGTGGCTCCTACATTTTTTAATCCAAAAGGCATAACGTTCCTGTTAGGTATAAGGTGTCTCAACCTTGGATAATTCCTATTCTTATTATTTGTTTTGTAAAATATATTTTCTTGCAAATAATGTAATTAAGTGTGAGTGTACATGTCTAGTTGGCATTTTTATGTGTCACTCCACTTGATGTGTCGGCATCTTGAATGGTGTGTAAGCAGATCATGGCTGAAACAGTTATGACAAATTCCTATGATATTTAAGAGCTATTTCTAGGAGATTTCAATGACAGGTGAAGATATGCAAGACATGTGGCAACTGATAAAGTTGAGTACTTTATAGTCTAATGCGGCTATCTTTGGAAGTTGCCCTAAAAAGGAAAGTGCATGATATAAGCATTTTTAGGGTTACAAAAAAGGATACAAAAAAGGAGTGTATTGTTGGTATAATCTTGTGCTACTGGATTTGTCTGTGTGTGCCGATTGTCTCCAGTAAGAACTTGCATTGCAAGTGTGTTTTAACCGTTGTGTTGAAGATAATACATTGTGCAGGTTTTGGAGTGCTACGGTTTTTTACCGAAAGGTTTTCCCCAGGGTAAATCATTGTTTCATTCTCTATTTTCTGTATGCATGGTATGGGGCTGCAATATCATTGTTAAAGTAGTTAACGAATCTGAAATTGTAAGGATTTAAAAGAATTTGCACAATACTTTCCTATAGAGATTAGAGTAGGAAGTTGTTTCCGCACCTGAGTTTCCTTACAGTTCCAACAATAGGTACCCCATGAACAAGTGAATGTAGTATTTTCTTGATCTTCAGGAGCTATCTTAATCTAATTGTATCTGGAAAAAACATCCATCAAGGAATAAACCTCATAACCTATATTCATATCCACTATCATGTCTATATTGGGAAGTGGAAAGTCATCCTTTGGGCATGCTCTATTAACATCTCTAAAATTTGTGCAAACTCGAATGGATTTGTCATGTTTGGAAACCGGTACAATGTTTGATATCCATTAAGAATAGGTAATAGCTCTTATGAATCCTGCACCAAGGAGTTTCTATAATTCTGCTTTGACTAGGAGAGCTATGTGAGGATGCATCTTTCTCAATTATTGTTTAACTGGTTTGACACCCGGAGCTATTGAAAAGTGATGCATGATAAGATTAGTGTTCAACCCTAGCATATCTAAATAAGGCCATGCAAAGTTGATCTTATTTTTCTGTAAGAACTTTGTGTAGGATTATTTTTCTTGTGGTGACAAGGAATCATCCAATTGTACTATCTATGGACCCTCATATGCACCCAAATTGACTGCTTGTGTTAGTTCAATAATCACTGAAGATCTATCTTGAATGTAGCTAGGGAGACAATCAAGTACCTCATCCTTAGGTGCCTCCAAGAGGTTTTCACCCTTGGATACATCATTTCTTTTTACTTTTTTTTCGGTTCTGACACCGCCACACAATTGTTTTCACCATAAAAACTCCTATTCTTTTAATGTTCTTTTATTTTTATTTTGTGACTAAGGTACTTGATGTCTAGCTCTGTCATGCTGGTAGCCGGTTCACTGGTGGAAGAGACTACGAGTTCAATGGAATTCAAGTAACATGCTATGTCATAATAATTTTGAAATGTTAAGAGCTCAGGTTCATGATAGCATTGGGACCAAGCAATGAGGTCAGGATGAACAAGAGGTAAGTCAATGACTGGTTCAAGGTTGTAAATGTGAATTATATCATCTCTGGTGACTGAAGATTTAGAGTTTATCTAGTATCCTTCTAAGCTACCCAAATTGGGATTTGTCCTAACAAGTGAAGAATTGTCCACTAGGGAAACATGTGGTTTCAAATCCTCTAATCCTACACGTGACTCGTCAGCTACCTGGGGTTGAGAACTATAAGTGTGGATGACATCAACATCCATGTCAACTGTGGAAGGCTCTAAGAAGGAGTCCCAATCATACTCATATGAACTTGTTTCTGAACTTTGACTAGGATTTTTACACCATGAAGGTTTGGGACATCTTGATGCAGAAGTTCTAGTGTCATCAAGGGTAACACCTTCTCTTTCCATCAAATGAACAAGATTCTTTCATTGGCATTCTCTAAAAGGATCTTCTAAATCTGATTCATCTTGTTCTAAGGTTGTAACTGTCTCAGGAGTAACTGGAATATCTGGATCTCCCCAAAGGATATTAGTGGAAGGGACCCAATCTTCACACATTTCTTTCTAATTCATCAAATTAGGTATGTATTCTCATTCATAATCACTATCCAAGTTATCAAGGATAGGAGTAGTGTTCTTGTTGCGATTCGCAAGTCCCAGGCCAACCGGCTTCTTAGAATTGCATACAAAAATCTTATTATAAAGGGGTTAGGCTCTAGCATCCAATCTGTGACTAAGAGAGCCATGTCCAGGATAGCCCATATGTTCGAAAAAAGTATACCCTCTTCCATAAGCCTTAGGAGAGGGAGAGAATTTCTCATTGTGCATGTATTTCTCTTCTCTATAAATCCAGTCTCTAAAAATTGTCTCTTCTTTCTCATCTTGAATAGGCACTGAGGACTCTACAAATGTGCCAAATAAAGCCATAGATGAAGATGAAGGTCTCATTTATTGTGAAGGCTTTCCATAAGACCTATGTGAAATTGGTAGTGTTGTGAGGGGGTTGAGTTGATACCCCCCATGCCAAGGTCTACTAACTCGAACATGTCTTTACATTCAGCTAAGGTTGCATCGAAGTCTTCTGCTTCTCTATTGAGTGGAACATGAGCACCCACTGAAACTGAGTTAATAGATAAAGTGTTATCCCCAGGTATAAAAATATCTATTCCATTGTAAGGGAACTTAACACACTGATGATAGGTAGATGACACTGCTTGCATATCATGAATCCATGGTCTGTCGAGTAATATATTGTACGCAAGGGGACAAATGTTAACTATTTGGAATAAAATATCTTTTTCAACAGGGCCAATCCTAACAGGAAGGATGACTAACCCCTTGGAAATTATTTCCACCTCATCATAGGCTTTGATGGTGATATTTTTCCTAGTATTTATGACTTGTTCAGAATAACCCAACTTTTTCAAAAGACTAAAGGAAAAAATATTAAGCCTAGCACCCCCATCTATCAACACGGGCCTAACACAGGTTTTGTGGATCATGACCTCAATATGAAGAGCGAGATCATGTGGGTGGCTCAAAGATTTATCATCATCCTCTAAAAAAATAAGGTAATGAGGGCTAGCAATAGGGTTAACCATGTTCTGGAATTGATTAATGTCTAAGTTTTTGGGGATGTTTGGTGAGCACAAATCATCCTCAAGGACTTTCTTGTGTCTCAAAAAAAACTCTAAGAGCTCAAAGATCAAAATTTGAGCTAGGGTTCTTTGTAACTGATCGACAAGATTATAGCTCGACTTAGGATTGACTGTGGGTTTTGAGGTGACATTGTTGGATACAACTTTCTTTGGTTTACTTGGTTGACTTTAACTGGGTCCTCTAATGACAAGGGGGCCTTGACTACGTGTGACAACATTGAGAGTTTGAGATGACACTCTAGAGTTAGGACCCCTTAGCATCACGATGGGTTCTTCATCAAAGATAGGAGGAGATTCCACATCTAGATCATAACCATAGGGATCTTTATCCCTCATCATGTTGACAACATTCTCTACATCTATGTAAGTGTAATTGATCTCAGCCTTGTCATTCTTAGTTTTAAAGGTTTCCCCTTCTCATACTTGGGAAAAGGTTCTTTGAATTCCATATGATCGTCGTTGGTGTTCAATCCATCTACCTTAAGTTTGTCATTCACAATGAGATCTTGGATGATATGTTTGAGTTTCCAAAAGTTTTCAATATCATGTCCAATGCCATTGTGAAACTTGCAAAAGGCTTTCTCATCCCACCAATGTGGCTTAACATCATGTATATAATGCTTTGCAGGATCTTGAGGATGTGCAAGGTTGTTGGCAATGAGTGTTTTCAAGACATCCTCATATGAATCACCAAGTTTTTTAAACTAACATCTCTCTTTCTTAGGCCTATCTTGGTATCTTGGCTTGTTTTCTTGTTGATTAGATGCATTGAGTTTCATGGCTTGAACAACACTAGACAATTGGAGTACAACTTGATCTTTGGGTTGGGAGGATTCCACAACTCCATCATTGACCACTTGTTTGTTCCTATTCCAATGTGAGTTGTTTCCTTTATCCTTGTTAGGGTTGTTGTTATTTTGACCAATGTTGTTGTTGTTGTTTCCATGTTTGGTCTGAATTCCTTGTTCTTTCAAAACATCCTCAATCCTACATGCAGTTTCAACCATGGTGTCAAAGGAACCAAAAACCATATTCCTAACTTCATACCACATTTCAAGAATCAAGTTGCTAACAAGGATGTCAATCTTCTCATTTTCAGGGATGGTCCTAGGGTAGCGAGAACATTCTCATCTCCACCTTTGCAAGAAAGTAACAAAGGATTCCCCTTGATTTGTCTATAAGTTGCATACGTCCAACATGGTTATAGATCTTGAAAGTTTGTATGCAAATTTTTAGAAAAATCTATGGATGAGCTCTTTCAAAGTCTTAATGGGGGGAGTCATGTTGGTGAACCATTCCATCACTTGACCCTTAAGATTCCTTGGGAACAATCTCATAAGGTACGAGTCATCTTGATGGAACTCAAAACTCGTGGTATAGAATTGACACACGTGATCATGTGGATCTCCATTCCCATCATACTTGTCATATTGAGGGATATCAACCTTTCTAGGGAATTCTTTCATGCTAACACTTTTGTTAAAAGGATTAGGACAAATTGAATCAAGTGAGAATGAACTCTCAGGTGCCAGCATCTTTTCCATCATACTCTTAATTTGTTTGATCTCTTCTTCTTGAGATGGACCTTGCTTCTTAATCTTCTTGTCCACATCAAAGTTTTAGGGGACTCTAGCACCCTTGTTGATTAAACTCTCTAGGAACTTGTCTTTGTTTTTCTCTAAGTATCTCTCCACAACTGCTGGAAGAGTGGTTCTTGTTGTATCTTCATGAAGTCTTGGGAGTTGAGATCAAGACTCGAGCTACTACCCCCATATTGTGAACCATGGTGATAATGTTGTGAAGGTTGTCTTGAGTTCCTAAGAGATGTTCATCTCCTATAATGATCATGTCTTGAAGCCCTTCTTCCTTTAGGGCTAGGAGATCGTGAAGGTGTTCTTGAACATCTTCCACTATGTGGAGTCTTAGGAGGGGTGGATGGATGAGAGTTGTTTCCACCACCAACACACATGTTGTTAAATTGGTCATTAAGTTGTTGAGCCAAGAGTCTATCTTGCTCCTCCGAAGTCTTTCCTTTCTATGTCCAATAAAGTTTGTCTCTCTAACTCTAGGAGTCTAAATTGCTTGTTCATCTAGGAAGGCTTTCTTTTCACGCTCAATTTTCTTAAGTCTTTCACTCATGTATCTTGAAGATATTTTGAGCAGTGAACTTGGTCTTGAATGTTTAAACAAGTAATTGGTGTATGTTGCATTCACACGAGTGTCACAAGGTTCATCATATTGATTTTCATGTTGTGATTTTTCTTCTTGATAGGCTTGCCTCTTATCTCTTTCATCCCTTTGGTGTGCACCCAGATATCTATTTGAGATAAGGGGTGAGACTAGTTGACTTCCATGAGAGGAACCTCCAAACAAAATAGTATCTCTATGTCTTTCAAATATGTCATCAAGGCATTTATCCATTTCTCCCCTCTCTCATCGATTCATTATGTAACTCATATCCATATCCGAGTGAGAAGATGCTAAGGGTGTAATCAAATCACTAAGTTTACTCTTCAAATAAAACCAAACTTCTGAGTTGTTCCTGGGTGATTGATCAAATATGGGTTCTTTTCCCTTATATTTTTGGCGAGTTTGAACTAAGGGTAATTGGTTAAAGACTAATTGAGGTCACTTTCCTTGATCTACTTGATATCTTTTTGTAACTGGCAAGAAAGAAAAGGTACTAGGTGATAGGATGACCCTAATAAACATTGGTACCAAACTAGGATAGTAAAAGCACTCACTTGTCCAAAAGAGAGGTGATAAGATAGAATTTTGCAAGAGGCATAAATAAATACTGCCACATAGGTTCCCACTGAACGGGTGAATACCCTAACACATATGGATCAGGAGGATGATTTACCCAAGTTATATTGATTTAATTTGAATTTGTATGGAAATGAATGGACAAGAGATTACTAAAACTTTCCAAGTGTGTTATCAAAGGATCCAAAGGTTATCTTCTCAACAAGGATGGTTTCTAGCTCACTGACTCCAAGTAAGGTCACTCATGAAATCAAAGATTACTATTTCAAGAGGTCAAAACGCAAGAATCCAAAGTGCAAAAAAGCTTCTAACAGTGAGGTAAGTGACCTAATCTGACCCAGATCAACCGAGGAAGACTGGAAATGACAGGATAGAAAATCAAGCAAGTTGATAATTTAACACTTAAGAGTGAATATTTTGAGTTGTTGATCATTTTTTTGTTTGCTTTGATGTTTGGTGTATGTTTTGATGTTTCACTCACGCAAGACACATCAAGCATATTTGTTTGTTGTAAAAAGAATAGTAACACCACAACCTAGGTAAGCCAGGGCAATATCTGTTGAATTTCCACTTAAACTGAAGTTCAGCTAGGCCTACTCATAGTGGACAACTTAGAAGCTTGGAGGCACGTGCTCCTTACAGTGCACTCACTTCTCAGGCACACCAAGCTTCGAATCCCAAGGGTAATCACTTCCCAAGGGACTATTTTCTCTACTAAGAGCCATGAAAATGTGGGATGTCTTAGTCGGTCTCTAACCTTCCGTGCCAACAGATAGAGGGTTTTTGGATACTACAACAAAGTTCTTTAGTCAAGGCATCCATTCAGGTGGTTATACTTGTGGTAGATTAGCTCCGTTATGGAGGCCTCCCAGCCTACAGAAGTTATGTTCTGTAGGTTTTAATGCACCATAAGGGTACTGACGGAGATCTTCTTCTCGGTATAACACAATCAACACTTGTTCACTGTGAGATTAATCACAATGACATTTTTTATATACCAGTTCAGACGGGCTTGGCTTTATCCTGTTACCGATTGGGCAATCCACTCTCACCAGCTTTGTTAAAGCTCTTAGGAGGTAGCCATGCTAAAGGATTTGTATGGATTTCTCTTTCACCCAAGATCCACGAAGGCGAGGGGAGAGGATATGTCCATGCAATTCCTTGGGATTACAAAAACTTAGAAGACACTTCAAACACAATAAGAAAATGAAAATAATCTTTCTAGATTTTTGATCATCCCAAAAGGGTGAGAGGATAGTTTCCTAACATCATTTCCATCCCTAAAACACCAAATAGAAGTTCATTTTAGAATTTTAATAAAACAAAAACAAAATACAAGCACAATGTTTAGCATTCAATCGATCAAGGCAACCTGCAAGATGATTCGTCAGTAGTCTTTGTTTTTAGTCTTTTTTTTTCAATGTCCTGCAAACCACTGTTAAGGTGTATCAGAAATAAAATCAGGAAATCACAACAAAAAACAAACATCAGTGATCAGAAATGTGTGCTAAAATTTTGAAACACTTCTATGAGTCATTATATCCAAGATTTCTCAAGAATGAGGTCTCAAATGGCATCTCATAGCTCTCTATTCGTGGAGTGCAAGGGTTTATAATGGAGGCCCTTAGTTTAGACCTAGTTTGTGCCAATGCAAGTACACCATAAAATGAGAGATTCAAAGAGGAAAAGCAAGAGTGCTAGTCTCCATGATCATCAAATATGCATGCAAATGAAAATGGAAGCTATTGTATATAATAACAATGCATGAAAGAAAACTAATCTATGAAAGGAAATATGCATGCAAGATTATTCTATGAAATAAAATATGAATCTAATCTAACATGCAAGTGCGAGAGTAATCTAAATGGATTGCCATGGATGCATGAGAGAAGAAGACAAGAAAAGAGAAGTTGCAATGTTCAAGCTCAAGTGCTCAAACTCTCCTCCAAAATCGCTCTCCAAACCTGCAACATAACAATAACATAAAATCTTGATCCCCTTTAAATGAGGAGAGGGCTCCTTATAAAGGAAAGCATGGAAAGGAATTTATCCTCAAGAGCAATGTGGGATAAATCCCTAAAAAGGCAAGTAAGAGGAAAAATCCCACCACTTAATGATATGTGCATTCAAAGTGTAGAGAATTTCTATTTATTTATTTATTTATTTATTTTTATTTGATTTATTTCCTTTTTTTTCATCACAAAGAGAGATTTAGGTGAGGATTTTATTTATTTAATTAAAAGAGGGATTTTCTTTTTATTAAATAATGATCCCTTTTATTTAATTAAAAGGGATGTTTTCTTTTAATTAAATAAGATTATGGATAAAATGATCAAACCTTAGGAAATATTGAAATATTTGAATTAAATATGATTTGATCAAGGAAATTGTTTTGAATTGAAAATATTGCAAGGCATTGATTCGGGAAATTGATAAATTGATTCCGTCATTTGATAAATTGAAAAATGGGGGCCCATAGTCTAGGCGACCATTTTAGGGTGCATACACAAAGTAGGTCATGTAAAATTGTCAGGAATCCCTTACATTGAGGAGCTACTTATATAGTGAATCTAAAATAATATACGCCCAATCAAAGAAAATGGTGCCACTGCAAATCCCAATGATGAAATAGTACATCCAAGATTGGCAGCTCTTCATAATTAACTTGCCGAAGATGCGGCTCAACATCACTATAATTGCTTGGATGGGTGGTAGGAAGTCATAGCTTGGGATAGTGTCAGCCATTTTAGCCTTGTCCTTCCTAGGATGAATGAGCAGGGATAACTTTAAGAAAAAACCCTCCAAAAAAATATGTAAAATCTTAGCGAATCTTTCATTTTCTTGAAGAAAAAATAATTTCTATTGGCGAATCATTGAATTTTTTGAACAAAAATTATTCTTATTGGTGATTTTTTTTTAATCACAATTTTTTTGTAGAAAATATTGGCGAATCTCAAACAATAGCAAGAAATTCATTAATTACCATGGAAAATACTTTCGTTTAAAAAAAATAAAAAATCTTATAGAAAATTATTGGGCTACATATGGAAAACTTTGATTGGTTTAAGGGATAGACTCTATAATATTTAATTGCTACCATTTATTAAAATGTAATCTCATAACCCTCATTATATTGTGTGAGATAAATGTACTGATATTTTTTAATTCTAATGGGACCCAAAATTTGAAGGTGAATAATTTCTATTGAGATCAATAATCCAAAGGAAATTTTATCCCCCATAAGCATTACAAATAAAATAGTAACACTTTTACCTCATGAAATATAATGAGGATCACTAGATTATATTCTAAATCAGTAATGATAACTAAATGTTAGTGATACAACCCTATACTAACTAATAATTATGATATATTACTTGTGAATTAATTTAGATTTGTACAGTAACTTATGAAATTTGGGCGAATCAAATCTAATCATGTATCAAATATTGTGGTGAATCTTTGAGTTTAAATTTTTAATAAAATAAATTATTTAGAAATTAAAATATTTCTAAAACAATTTTTTTTTAAATGTGGCGATTTAGGTTGCCTTATATCTTGAATTATTAGCAAGTTTTGGATTCTCAAATTTCAAAAATTAGCCAATTGGCGAATATTAGCCACTAAAAAAATCACTGTGAATGAGCCAGTTCTCATTCAGGTACTACTTGTTCGCAACCTCCTGCTAGGCTTATTGGTCCAATGTCACATCTTTAGTCATGGCCACCAACTTCTATCTTTCGGAGAGCTGGAGGATGGCATGGAACACATATTGTTTGAAATTTGTAATATAATTTAGGTCTACCTAGGTGCAATTCCTTGTGGCCTCAGTATAGTGGTTAGCGAGGGTCAAAATCAACTCCAGAGACTGGAGTGCTTATGGAAAGGAAGCTGCATGAAGAAGGGAATAATCATTTAGCTCCGTGTAAAAGAGAGATCTAGGGGGCTAATTATCTGCAATGGTCCTTATAGATCTCAAGTTGACATCCCCGGTGTCGGTGTTTGTGATATCCTATACCTTTCTCTCCAACTTGGAGATCCTGGCCTACCCTTGATAGGTGTACTTCATTGTAGTGGGGGTCCTTTCCATTAGGATTTCTTCTTTGGTCATTTTCCCAAGTGGATGTAGGGGTACTAGCCTTGAATCTTCTTCTTGTGCTTGTGCTAGAGCTATCATTTCATTTAAATTTTTATCGTGTCAGAATAATAAAACTTTAATCAATACCTCATAAAAAGATATGATATACTGATCTACATAGAAACTTTGGAGGCTCAAGTCGAGGGATACAAACTCATAATTACTAACACAGACCTCCCTAAGAAGGGAAGGATAGTCAAGTAGGGATTACCAGGATGAGGGGCCCATAAATACCTGTCTTATTTGCTAGATTACGAGAAGGTGCAACTGGGGGTGTTGGATCAAGGATCTAGTATGATCCTTCCATTGATTGAGGAGGTAGATTGGGGATGATAATTTTGGACCAAAAGGTCTGATATTTTTTTGTACTAGTGACTTATACCTTGGATTGAATAGTTGGGGACAAGGGTCGATCTTAGGCATGGGATACTTTGGGAAAGGAGGATAGTGGACCTAATATGAAAGATACTTGATCTCATACATTCATAAATTTTGGCATAATAGTGATAGGTCAATCTAGACCAAGCGCTCTGGAGGGGGAAAATAAATGACCAAAATAGGGGACAAGTTGCTGAAAAAGGGCACAATGCCACCATTAGAATGACTCAATTATTGAACTCAATTGTGAATGTTTAGAGAACTAGGGAAAAATGAGAATACCCTTAAGAAATTAAACATGAATACGAGACCCTGACATGAAGTGTTCTACCCTATCATGATTACTACATAGGGCACACGAATAATGCATTAAAATCCCTAAACCTTCAAAAATCTGACAAAAACCCTCAAGCCAAACACTCGACACCACAACACTAGGGTACGAGAAATCCTCAAAACTGAAAAACTTAGAACTCTAAGACAATTAGGGAAAAATTTTCAACTAGAAATTTCTTATTACTACTACGAGTAGAAAAAACCTAAGTTACAAAAAATAAAAACTAGGAAAAACTAGAAACAAAAAATGAAAAATAAAAAAAGAAAGGGCCTGAAAATCTGACAAGAACAGTGAAGAATGCCATACCTGCACAAATGTCATACAAAGATCCTAGGGAATTACTCGAAAGCAACCTCAAATGCAACCAAAGCCTCACAAACTCAAGAAAAGCACACTATTAGAGACCTAATTGTAAGAGTGTTCTCAATTTTTCTTTCAACACTTGTTTAAAATGAGCCTTTAAAAGATATTTTATAGGGCAGTGAGGTGGATGCATTAATGTTGCACCTTAAATTATGACAAGCAGGGCTTCTACGTATCGAGCCATGAGGATACGAGTAACATAATTCCACAAAGGACCAAGCAGCCTAGGGGCATTATGAAACTTGAAAACCCAAAAACTAGAGACCAAAGGGAATGAACTTCGGGGTCCAAGACTCCAGAAGGGGAATAAAATAAAAAAAGAAAGACAACATAAAACAAAAATGAGAAAGGAAAAAAAGGGGACCCAACATTTGCTAGGGGAAAATGTAGGGACGCCTATGCATGGCATAACAGTTACATTATATTAATATATTGTTCATAGTATGATCTTCCCCTCTGATTTGATGTATCTCCCCCTTCTTTTTATTTCTTTATATATTTTAATTTTAAGGGCTAAATTGGTTATCATGGATACTGGTTTCATTTCCTATAAATTGACGTATGTGAAAGATGATATCAAGGCCATGTTATATTCTTTATTTGATAATGGTACAACCTCTCAATCATTTATGGACATGTGATTACTATGGTCTACTCCATTCATTAAAATTGTGTTTTCATTCTACTTATGCACTTGGCATTTTGAGTGGATGACTAAATCCTCACCTCAATTAAGTAATCAACATCACTTGATTTTTATCATATATATTAATGATTATTTATGCCACTTAGCTCATATCTTGACTCCAAGCATGATTTCATAGTGGATAGTTGGCTTTGCATTATCTTGGCTATCATCTTGCTACCACCCTTGCAGAGCACATGATTTAAATGTGCCTATCTTATTGTCACTTTTCCTTCATGTGTCACGATGTTGATTTCGTCAATGGGATGCTATTGTTTAATTAATGGCTATTTATTTCACTTTTGGGATACATCCACTCTTTGTTGGCCAACATTGGTTGATACTCATATGAGTCTTGAATTACATGTACTATATATGAAGGTTTAGGTTTTTAATGCCTTTTTATCTTGCAATTCATGTTGTGTTGCATTTCTTCGGTAATAATATTTTTCTTCAAGATATAGAGTACAGACTAAATCTCCTACAACATTCTTGGGAAGTAAGTGTGGAGGCTCGCTATAATAATGAATAACTCTCCTTGGTTTTCTCTTTGACTTGCTCTCACACTAAGGAAACAATTCTAATGTTGATTGGTAATGACATATTGTTAAATTGCAATTCTTCTGCTTTATTTACAGGGGTTGCATAATGTTTTATTACCATAGTCATGGATCTTATGCTTGATACTTATCTAGTTTGTTCAATTGTTGTTAAATATGTAAATTCTTCTCTATATGATGAAGATATTCTTGACCACCTACTTAATTCTCACATATTAAAAGATGGGGCCTTCCCCATTGGTGGCATTATTAGCTTTCCTCATTTTATGACTAACACTTGCCTTCGCGAGTTGTTTGTTGTTGTTAGACTTGGTGTACTAGATGAAACACTTCGAGGCTCTATTGAATAATTTGGCAGATTTTTCAAAGTTATTGCTCCTCATTTGGTGTTCATTTTCCTTGACCAATTTTTGGGAATCTACACTCTCTTGGGTCATCCTTAGGCGTGTGATGGTACTGATGTTTTGGCAATTCCTCCATTGCAAGCTTTTGCTCCTGAAGAGGATAATTGCCAGGACTCTTCATTTCCTACTGCGGATGGTCACTCAAATGTTTCTCTTTATCTGCCACCGGGGGATGAGCATTCCTCTCAAGAGGATAGTTTGATCACTACTTCTTTGAATGATGAGGGAGATATGATCTTAGGTTCTCTTAGTAGTACTAATAATTGGGTTTTTGATATGGTTAGTGTAGATAGTGATGCTACCTCTACTTCTCGGAGAGACTGTATTAGCTACTAATTCCTTCTTCATCTGAGATACTTTTTCAAGTTTATTTTGTATCTCAGCTGATAGATTTTTTGACATGTGTTTATTACTGGCTCTGCTAGTATGGGGCATGGCAGGTGGATTACTTATACTTCCCTTGGTACTTTTCTTCTTCTTTTGGATGTGACTCATACACATTGTAATATGCACACCCTGATCACTTTCTAGAGGGATATGTTTTTTTACTTAACTTTTTAAATATTAATAAAAAATTAGTGACTTCAGTCACTTTTATCCAAAAAAAAAAAAAGGATATATACTTAAAGTGATGACCAAATCCAACTTCATTATAAAGGTACCTTTTATGATAGTAATTTGTTATGTGTTGTCCTAACTTGCTTCTAAATAAATAAATTATTCTTAAATTTGATTGTTGAACTTTAGCTATTTTGTATAAAAGAGGATAACAAGAACAATTTGAAAGAAAGTGTTAATACTAGAATGATTGGTTGTTAAAACATGAAGAAATATTCAATGTGAAAGTTTGATTTAAGAAGAAAAAAATATTTTATCATACTAGAATTGTCATACTAGTTTAGGTGGAAACTTAATTCAATGAGAAAATTTTAATCTATGAGAATGGAATTGTGATAAATATATATGTTAGAAAAGGAGTAGATAGAAAATGTGAAGGAAATATTACTATTAGAATGATAGTTTGTTCATAGCAAAACATAGTCAAGATCAGAACTTGTAATTTATTAGAATAGAATTGTGAAACAAACTCTAATATATGAAAGTGAAATTGCTATACGTGGATATATATTGAGAGGGCATCCCAAATCAAAAATGAATAGTCATGGGATAAGGAGCTTCTCGAATGGTGTTTAGTCAATAATGCACTTAAATTTTATCATTTACTTATATAACACGTTTATAGACTAGGTCTTCTTGAAGATAATGTTTATTTGTTCTATTTACTCCATAAATATTAGATTTAAAAATGTTTGAATAGTACGAAAACAATTAGTATTTTTTAAATTAAAAAAACATTAGAGAAGCAACGATTTATATACTACCATTTGTGTGCGCAAACGATCGAGAAAACGCACGTGTAATAAGGACAAATGGAAAGCACGTGTTTAGCAATAGGAAAGCGTTCCTTCTAATAATAATTCATAATTTAGTGCAAATAATAATATGCATGTGTTATGCACAAAATTTGTATGTCAATAGATTTATCTCTTTCATGTGTTAACTATTATGTAAAATGATATATTTTGTGTGGAACGTTGTAAATATTTTTATTTTAGTTTTTAAAATATTATTTATTTTTAGGGTTTGGGTTTGACTATATTTTTTTTAATGTTTATCATTTTAATTGAAGTTTGTACCAAATTATTTTTTGGGCATTCACAATAATAATAATAAACAAATAATAAATATGAAATCCTATTTTAAAAAATGTATAATTTCAATTGAAAATGTTTTTTTTTTTTAAAAAAAAAGATTTGTTTGTGCTTCTAAATATGGTTGTTCAAATGGTTATATGCAAGATCTCTATAATGATCAAGGTGAATAATGTAGATTTTTATAGACTGATATCATTGAATTTGTGAAAGGAGAGCAATTTATAGGTTTTGGGATGAAGAAATTAATGGATGGAATTAATGTTTGACTTAGAACCTTATGTTTGGAGACACACGTATATATGTAGATGTAAATACATTAATGCATTCATACATGTTCGTGTGTGTGTGTGTGTGTGTGTGAAGAAGAGAACAAAAAGAATATAAGAAGAAGAAGAGGATGTAGAAACTCTAGTATGGAAAAAGAAGACCAAAGTCTCTCTAGTAGAGGCTGTTAAAGAGAAAGAAAATGGGAAAGGAAAGAAGAAGATGAAAATAGAGGATTCTCGTCTAGTTGATATTGCTTATCAACCCATTGACTTGGAGAGTTTTGTGAATGTAACTTGACAACATGATTCATTGGAAGTGATTGTAAATTTGTATAATGATGCCACTCTAGAAGACAAGGAAATAATAGAGAAGGCAATTATTTTGCACTTAACAACATTTGATATGCATATGTTAGACTTAAGGCAACACCCTTAACTTCAAACCATTAACCAAATTATTATCTTTAATCTCAGATCTAAATAATAAACATGAATGCAAGATCATAACACAGTAAGCAACACATACACCAAGTTTTTTGACATGGAAACCCAGTTAAGGGAAAATTCACGGTGGGGATCAAACCCACAAGATGAATGTACTCTGTTAGAAGCACTATACCCCGTTAGGAGTATTACAGAGGGGAATGTACATGCATTCAGGCACACTACTCGGAAATCACTTCTCAAATACAACAAGTGCTTCAACCCAAAGGAAGGCTCATTGTCTTACAACAATCTCTAATTACAATTCATAGTGGACAACAATCCATATCTCATGAACTGACAAACAAAATCTTTGATATGCCAAAATAGTTCCAAGGAAGCACATCAAATATCTGCCTCAATTGCAGATTCCATTCATACCTCTTCTTCTCTCATACCACAGTCATTCTTCACACACATTTGCAATAAAAAATTACACCTTTATATACATTACATCAATTTATCTCAACTAGGTCGGCTAGGGACCTAATTACAAAATATTAATTCAATACAGTTAAATACATAATGTGATCCATCGAATTTTGGCTAAGACATAGCAATGATGTATAAAAATATCTACAAATACATTCCAGACCCATAAATCTTGTCATGATCCATCGCAACACACTACACCACCAAATCAGCCTAGAACAATTAAGAACATCAACACACCACATGCAATTCTCCAAATCTGATCACATAACTAAATTTGATCCAATAACACAAACAAGGCATGATCTAGAAACATTAGCAAGCAACATGAAATAGCACAACATCAACAGGAACAACTTTGTCTCCTAATTCATACTCATCTCTACATTGTTAATCAGGAACACTAATCAACAACTACTGTCATTAAAAAAAAATAACTTGCCAACATCCAAATCATGAACTACTCGAACTGAGGACACACATCTAAGTCTTGAACTCACCACGAGGTTAGCAACCAAGAATATTGCATAACCAATCCACTAACTAAACATGGTCCTTTCCTAAAAAACCAAAATATGAGTCTTTGATAAATCCTTCACAACTCACTCAAATCAACATGCGAACCTCTATAAGTTGACATAGATCAACTACATACAACACTAAAACCATTTGTACCTTTGCATCATCTGATATTCAATAGAGTAACAGTACTGAACAAATCTCTTCACTGAACATGCCTGGAACACTGTCACTAACAGTAGGAATATGTTGACATCAATGAAAAAACATTAATGTTAGCACATATATGCACAACATCAATCAATCTTCAATAATATCCAACAATCTCTCCCTTTGGCATTGATGGCAACATATTGTGAGAAAACAAATCAATGCACGGAGAAACCATATCAATAGTACTACTATGAATATCCATAATATGACTATTTCTCATCAACATACTTTTTCTATCTCTCCCCCTTAGTCTCATACAAGTGTTGTTCACATAACTTTCTCTCCCCCTTTGACATCAATGACAAGGGCACATGTATGTACTATGTCATAGAATCCAAAAATATGAAAAAACATCTCTCAAAAACTAAACAACATACGTCATAAGACTAACCACTAGTCCCCCTAAAGAGTCGCCACCAAAATTGTCAATCTACAATAGTGATAATCTCTATAAGTACACTAGACTGATGCAATTTCATGCATCTCTAGCTCTAGTCAGGAGGGGAAATCACTCAAAGCTTAACTCAAACATACTCAAAAGTATCCATTTGCAAGGGCTTCATGAAAATATCTGCAATATTCTCTCTTGTAGATACATACTCCAATCTTATTTCTTTCTCACTGACTTTGTCTCTCAAGAAATGGTATTTAATAGAAATATGCTTTATCTTTGAATGTAACACAGGGTTATTTGAAATATTGATAGCACTTGAATTGTCACAATGAATAGTAATAGGCTCATAAATACTCTTTGATATCTTTCAACATTTTCATCATCCATATCACTTGTGTACAATTAAGGGTATGTGCACCAAGTTGTGGACCAAAAAGGGGGGTATAAGTGGACACAGTTTTTTTGAAATCGGGTAAACCTGAACTTGGAATAGGAGTTTGAGGTGTCATGCACTCAAAATAAGAAGATGTGTAAAAAAAAAATTATAGTACTTTGAATCTAGTTTCTAAAACACTATTTTTTTAAAAAAACCGATAATATTAAGAGGATCAAACCTTGCGCGTACGAAAACATTTTCCTAATTTTTTTGGAAAAACATAACATAGTTGTTTCCGTGTGTGGTACAAAAGATATAGTTATATTCAGTATTTTTTAAATCCCTTTGGTAGGATGATAGGTAAGAGTGAGATCTAGAAGTTGTGTATTTTTTTGTAATTTTCTGATGAGTATTTTTTTCTGTGATTTTTTGAAGTGATCGCATCCTGAAAAATTTAGTACCTGTTCATGCACTGGGCATTACTTGCATCAAAATAATTGAAAATAAATTTTTTTTTTAAAGTGTATAGAATCAAGTGTAGAACAATAATATGTAATTTATTTGTTATTTTATTAAGTATATCAAAAGTTATTAAAAAAATGGTAGACATATGTTTGTGAGGACAATCAAGACACTGGTAAAGAAAATTAATGTTTACTATGGTAATGTTGTCCAAAACTAGAAAAAGTAATATGGTCAGAAAGCTAAGAAGACGTATGAGATTATGGTGAAAATTATAGAGCTACCCAGTTGACAAATTGCAAACTTGATGAAGATGAAGTCCGGAATTCATCTTACAAGATGAAAAAATGTCTAAAAGAACAAAAACGGAGGGAAAATGAGCCTCCAAGCCTTTGGGTCATTTTCCAAAGCTCTTCCCAAGCTCTAACCCGACCGGGTTTCTAAATTTCAAATAACCCAATCAGGTTCTGAATAGAAAAAAGTACATTTTCAACTCCTCCATAACCTGGTCGGGTTCTAGAGAATAAAACACAATTCTCTCTCTCTCATGAGGAGAATACAACAAGTTACATCATCAAATGCAAGCAACATAAGTGATGAAAATGAAAATGTTTTTGATTAAGGTAACAACAGGTTTTGAAGGGGCCCTGAAACCCTTTACATAGCACCAAATTGATAGACAATAAAGGACAAAGTTAACAACAAACTGTCACATATGGCAGAAGACCAAAAGAGGGCTAAACCCCAGATTAATCAGATGATATCATTACAAAACATCAAAACAACAAACTACAAAAAGCTTCTAGCAATCCAAAACATTCCAACAAAGAAGCTAAACAGCTTCCATCTGATCCTCCAACATTTGAACTTCAACCATCTGCAGCTCCATGCTCTGGATCAAATCCCACAACTTATTGATATCTTTGGTCTGAACTTCGGCTTTCTTTTTAGTGTTGGAGCGAGTCCTAGTGCCTAGGCCTGAGATATGAATTTCTTGAGGGCTATCATACTCCTGCCTAGCCTTATCACTGCCATTACCTTATAGTAGGGTATATAAAGATTTCAGATTATCCAGAGAGTTTTTCGTACCTATTTTGCTAACATTAGTAAGTTTTTTGATAAGAGCCTTGTTGTTGTTAACCTTGTCATTAATTTTTTTGAGCTTATTGTCCACCATGGTGCTGATCTTGGTGTCCATATTGTTAACCTTATCAAAAACATCTTTCCCCTGTTGGTACATGGTAGCATCATTGTGCATTTTGTCAACAATTTCCTCCAGTAGTGCATTTCTATCTTCTAGGTTCTTATAATTATCTTTGATCTCCTTAATATCATCCTAAATCCACTTATCCATATTATAGCCATTCTCCGCTTTATTTCTGGCCATTTGAAGGAAGGAAATAGTAGCCACCCTTTTGACATTAACCTCTCTCTCACGGAGATCATCCTTAAGGCTCCTCATGTTGTGGACATTCTTTTCTTCAAGGTCACCTTTCAAGGTATCATGGTTGTACTCAGCATTCTCATTATCATTGTAATCCTTTTCAGCTTTGTCAGCTTCCTTTTCTGGGACAATATTCTCCTCATTGTTCTCCATTTTTACTTTGTCAATCTTTTTTTCCTCCATGTCCCCTATTTCCCTGTAGTAATCCTGAAGGTCATGAGTCTGGTCTTCCACACCATCCTTATTGATAGTGTGGTCTTCAGTGTGGGTATCAATGTCCTCCGACTCCCTCTGAGATTCCTGAATATCCTGATTCTGTTCCTCATCACCATCATTTTTAACAGTATGGTCTTCAATATGGGTATCAATAATATTATCAATTTCTTTAGTAATTTCATCCAATATTTTGATCTCCATCTTCTAGGTCTCCTCAGTATCGTCTTTACCACCCAAAGATTCAATGGTGTTAGTCTTCATGTCATTAGTTTTGCTTGGTTTCCCAGTGAAACCCTCATCCTTAGAAGACTTGATATCTTGTTCATCATTAGTTTTCATCCCCTCGATGTCATCATAAATTGACAAAGAGATATCCGCAGCAATAGGGCCTCTACTACTTTTTTTAGCTTTCTCCTTACTAGAGCTCTTGCCCGTAGACACCTCCAAAATTTTCCTCTTAACATTCACAATAATTTTAGGAATGGGCTCGGGGATATGGTTCTTAACATAGTCTGTAATCAACAGAATTAAACCCTCATGTAAAATAGGGGAAGATTTAACCCTATGGTCAATAATGCTCTGATTGAGCGAGCTTAAGAGATAGTAGGGAAAGAAAACCCTAATGTCATGAAAGAAATGGTTAACTAGAACAAAGTGGTAATTGTATACCTTAGAATACCTGCCGTCAAGAGTGAAGTACTCCATGATAGCCCGGATCAAGAACGCCCAAATACACTTAATAGTTGATAGATTGACATAGTCCAGATCACCCTTCACGAGCATTGCCCTCTCTTCATCAGTCTTAGGGTAATTTTTATAACCTTTGTTGCCCTCTTTTTTGTCTTTCAAGAAATGCATTGCCTCCAAAGGAAGACCCATTATTTTAGCAAGACGGTCTAGAGTGAGCTTGACAGATTTGCCCAGAATATTCACCTTTCCATTCTCCCAGCCATTAACAAAAGCTTTCGTCACTTCCTTATTGTTTCCATGAAGACGCTTTAACTATATGTGAACTTTACCCTTCTTGAGCTTGTTCCACACCTCTTTTTCATCCCTCCATTTACACTCCATAGGTTCTTCTCTCTTCAAATCTCCTCCCATATCTTCTTCCTCTGCAGTATGGCCTCTCTCACTGTTCTATTTCATACTAGTTCTCAGCTCAAAATGAATACAGATCTTCAAAAGAACAGAGTACTTAATGATACCCAAGAAAGCTTGCGACTTAAGTAAATCATCATTATTTTGATGCTTCACATAGCTCGATGTCATTGTCGTACCCCAAATTAGAAAATCATTAATCATAATGATTTATATGAATGACCTCACCTGCCTTGTGATTAGTCATAATTGAGTAATAATCCCACCTCATTATTAATTTTAGCGTTCCCATGCCACTTGCATGTGACATCATTCTTCACACCAATATTGGCAAGACAATCAGCCACTTGGTTAGTTTCCCGATAATTATGAGATACATAAAAGGAGGTAAATTTTGAAGCCACATTAATTATCTTAGAAATTATATGATCAATAGTCTATGATGCCTTAATTTTTCCTCTAATATTATTAATAATATTTAAGGAGTCTCCCTCCAACCAGACTTTCTTACAGCCCAGTTCCTCTGCCAACAAAATAATGTTGAGGGCTGCCATAGCCTCATCCCTATGGTTAAGATTGAATGCCCAAATTAGAGGCAATCACACTGACAAAATTACCATTCTAATCTCTTATTATGCCTCCTCCTCTAGCAGTTCTCGGGTTTCCCTTGATGGCCCCATCGAAGTTAGCTTTAACCCAATCTTCAGGGGGTGAAGTCCAAATTGCCAAAGATCTCTGATTAATATGACTGTCATTTCTGTCACTTTCTCTCTTACCAAATTTGGATTCAGGTTTAGAGGAAGAGAATTTTTCTTCCAGCACCCTATAAATTTGGTTTCCTACCACTTTAGGAGAGGCCTTCTTTTCTCTGAAGATTCTATTATTGCACTCTTTCCAAATTCTCTAGCACACATGAGGAGGGATAAGGAACCAAAGGTCTTTGTCAATAAATTTCTGAGGTGGGTAGCTCCATTGAGAAACAAAATCCTGCCAAACAAAATGAAAACACCAGTAGATATGCCATTTTCTAAAGATGATATCCCAAACTTTACGAGTGAAAGGGCAGTGAAGCATGATATGATCACAAGATTCAGAGTTTTCAAAGCAAAGACTACATCTATTAACAATGTTTATACCCCTCCTAGAGAGATTATCAAGAGTCAAAGGTTTATTTTGAATTAATAGCCAATAGAAGAAATTGATTTTAGGTATGAGATTTTTATACCACACAAAAGAGAAAGGAGGCCTTTCCTCTCTTTCAGAAATAATATTAACAATAGAGGCCATAGTATACCTGCCATTAGAAGTAGGATTCCACACAATTGAATCTTGAGTGTTATCTTTTATGTTCCAGGTCTAAAGCTCATGCTGGAGGGAAATGAGTCTAACATCAATTTCTCCCAGGTTCTTCCAATTGTTGTCCTGCCAGTATTCAATAACTTTAGTACCAATAGATTCTTTGCTTCTTTCAATAATTTGCTTCCAGTCTTGATTGGTGGACAGAGGCATAGAGTGGATCCATTCATCATCCTAGAAATCAATTCTACAACCATCTCCTAGCTTCCATCTTTTACCTTTCACAATCAGGTCTTTGGTAGATTTTATACTATTCCAAATGAAGGAACCATTTGTACTGTTGTCTTCACCTATAAAGTCCTCCAAAGAATTATTAAGGAAGAGATACTTACTTTTAATGATAGAACTCCACTCTTTTTGATCTCCATAAATCCTCCACAGCTGTTTAGCCATGAGGGCTTTATTTTTTTTTCAATAGTCCACAACCCAAGACCTCCTAGATTTATAGGCTTACAAACTTTTTCCCAAGATACAAGGCTCATTATTTTCTTTTCCTCAACCCCAGACCAGAGGAATCTTTTCTGAATTTTTTCAATTTCATTAGTAATTTTATGGGGAATTTTAAATAATCTCATTGCATAAACAAAGAGATTCTGAAGAGTAGATTTCATTAATTGGAGCTTTCCCCCATTGCTAAGTAGTGCCCATTTCCAACCAACCAATTTATTGTTATATCTGTCAATTAGAGTGTGCCAGAAAATTTACAGAGGATTGGAGCAAAGAGGTAATCCCAATTAAGAGGAAGGGAGTTTCCCAATGGTACAACCAAGAATAATAGACATTTTATTTTTTCTTTCTTCAGGAGTATTTATGAAGAATATGGAACTCTTAGTCCAATTGACAAGCTACCGAGTAGCCCCAGTATAGATAGAGAGACCTTTCTTCAGATTTCTGGCTTCTTTAATTGTCGACTCTCCCATGATAAGAGTATCATCCAAAAATTTCTCATGACAGAAAATGAGTCTAGCTGAGGATGGTTGAATGCCGCTTATTTCACCTTTTTCCACCATTTTATGGATATACCTCCCAAGGCACTCAGCAAGAATAGCAAAGAGGATAGGAGAGATAGGATCTCCTTGTCTTAACCCTCTGGTAGGTTTTAAAAAAGTAGAGGAACCCCCATTAACAATAACAGAGGAAGAAACAATAGTTACAAGTTGCATAATAATTTTGATGACCTCCATGTTAAAACCAAAGGAAGACAACACCATCTGCAAAAAATGCCAATCAACTCTGTCATAAGCCTTAGATAGGTCCAGTTTCATCATGAAGCCCTATTTTTTTGCCTTTTCCAAAGAGTGGATGTTCTCATGAGCCACGATGATAGAATCAAGGATTTGTCTCCCAGGAAAAAAACCATTTTTCTGGGGGGAAATAATATTCGGGAGCAACTGGAGCAGTCTGGAGGTAATAACTTTAGACATAATCTTGTATAAAGAATTGCACAGGATGATAGGTCGAAATTCTTCTATAGTGTTGGCTCCTATTTTTTAGGAATAAGAACCAGGAAAGTAGCATTTAATTCCCTGAGAAGACATCTAGTTCCAAAGAATTCTTTAATAGCGGCTTGAACATCTTGACCAATAATATCCCAGAATTGCTGGAAGAACAACATAGGAAAGCCATCAGGGCCAGGAGATTTTTCTTCTTCGAAAGAGAAGATGACATTTTTGATTTCCTTGTTCGAAGGAGTAGCTTGGAGCATTTTTTAGAAGGATCATCTACCAATTTAGGGATGGCAATGAGAATTTCATCCTGACTAGGTCTATTCAAATTATTATCCTTAGCTAGCAGCTCGGAGAAGTATCTTAACATTTTTGATCTGATATCTTCCTCCTTCCGAATAGATTTACCTTTTGATTAGAGATTAGTTATCCTATTAATAGCTTTGTGTTTCAAATCCTTCATGTGGAAAAATCTTGTATTTTTATCCCCTGACTTGAGCCAAAGAGCTCTAGATCTCTGTCTCTAGAAAGATTCCTCCTTGGAGATAATGTTATGATAATCTGCAAGAAGATTATTTTCCTTGATTTTTGTTTCCTCTGAAAGATCCTCCTTCTGGATACTATTATGAATTTCCTTTCTGATGGAAGATATACCCAAACACTTCCTTGTTCCATCTTTTTAGATTACTTTTAATAGTATTTAGTTTCTTAGCCATTCTATACATAGCTCCCCCTTCAACAGTGTAATTCCACCATTCCTCAATCTTATCTTCTAATTTAGGGTGAGATAGCCACATTCTTTCAAATCTAAAGGGAAAGTTCTTTCTACTCTTGATCTAATTAATATTTAGGGATATAGGATAATGGTCAGATCCAATGTGAAGTTTGGCAGAAAGAGTGCAAAAGTACCTAGACATCCAGTCATGGGTTAAGAGGGATCTATCCAGTTTCACCTAAATTAATTCCTTCCCAGTACATCTATTAGACCAAGTATAGTCAATGCCCTCCAGGTCAATATCTAACAGAGCTTCCTCAATGATAAATTCCATCAAATCACTATTCATTTAGGAGTTGATCCCTCCCTTTTTCCCTCATTTTTGAGAGGAGTGTTGAAGTCTCCCATAATCATCCAGCTAATTTCTTGAGAGAGATTACGAATATCTTTCAATCTTTGCATATAACTCTGTCTACCACCTCTAGTGTTAGGGGCATAAACATTGATCAAGTTCTAGCTAAATTTCTCCTTGAGGTAAGTGATCTTGACCACTAAAATATTCTTTTCACTATGAATTAAATTGCACACAACATTTTTATTATTCCAAAAAATCCCTATACCACCTAAAGCTCCCTCAGAATCACCACCTATGCTCCCATAATCTTTAGACACATTCATTCTTTCCAGTTTTTCTTTAGTCATTTTAGTTTCTTGAATGAGAAGAATGTCAAGTTTTCTATCTCTAACCATATTCCTAAGTACATCCTGTTTATGGAGGCTATTAAGCCCTCTTATATTCCAAGAGATGACTTTCATATTAAATACTTGGAGAACAAATCTCAGGGATGGTATGTTGTTTTCCATCTGCTATATTCTGTTTTGCTTCCTGCTCTCTTTTCTTCTTATGTGATTCTCTTCCTTTCTTACTCTTAGGAGTGCCAACATCAGCCTTAAATTGTCTTCTAGTTTGTACTCCCCCTTGACTATGATTTTCTTGTTTTTTAGCTGATTCACATGAAGTACTATTGCTCTAGTCTCCTTTTTTGCCTAAAGATTTGTTGAAACTTTTATTATTCTTTACATGTGACCAAGGAACTTCTTGGTTGACCAGGTTTATCTCTAAACACAAGTTTGTCTACAGGTTTTCTTCTCTCCAGGTTTTCTTCTCTCCATAGAGCTACAATAGGGGATAATGAGTCATCCTCACTATCTTCTAAGGAGTTTCTATTGAGGTCATGTTCCCCAATGATTCCTTCATTAGGAATAGGAGAAACATCAGTAGAAGGGGATAAATCTTCTGAGCCAATCAGATTGGTTGTGTTATTAGTAACTTATAGCCCCTTCACCTTAGGTTGACCCTGATCTTGACTAGAATCTACAATGACTACTTGATCAATACTAGGCTGTTTATCCAAAGTGATTTGGTTTTCAGCTTGCAAATTTTCCTCTGATTCATTGCTAGGTTGTTCAACATTGGTTTGATTTTCTGGTAGTATATTTACCTTTGAATCATTACTTTTCATCCTCTCTATTTTTTTCTCCTATTGATCAAGATCAAGATTGACTAAAGAACAAACATAATTATTGATTTTCTGCTTCCATACTTTTTAGGTTCCCTTTTATGATCTTCTTTTTCTTTTGATTTTTTAAGTGGGAAGTGCTTAGCCCAATGTCCAACTTTTTTGCAGGAAAAATAAGAAAAGGGAAGTGATTCATATTCAGTAGATTGGATGTACTTACCCAATTTGGAGTTGATAGTGATGACCTCAGGAAGATCCATTTTATGATGTATGTTCACATAGATTCTAGCATAGACTAATCTAGATCTTGCAGTTGTCATTGGGTTAATTGATATCAACTCCCCAAATGCACTCATGAGACCAACAAAAACATCCTCATGCTAGTATTCCATTGGGAGGCTGGGTAGTCTCACCCAAACATGGGCAGTATCAAATATCTCAACATTTAGATCCATATTTGGAACCCATTTTTGAAGAGCCAATGATGATTTTCCAAACATCTAGGGTCCTCCACATAACACTTTTGATAGGTCTTCCATATTTGAGAACACAAAAGAGAAAAACCCCTTTGGCATTGCTGCTATATCCACTTGTCCCTTGAGTTTCCATTTGCAATAGGTAAACTCCCAAACAAGCTCAATATTAGGTCTTGTCCTCGTGAACTTACCTACCAGAGTAAGAGCCATTGTGGAAACAGTATGGTCCACAAGGGGATCAGGGATGGTTATGCCGAAGTAACCCTTGCTGGTGTCCAAAATATTGTTGATTTTAGGCAAAGAATATTTTCCTAAAGGTTTGATCCTGAATAATATCAACCAACTACCTTTGAGTAGATTCCTATTTGAAGCTTGATCATTTTGATCAGTCAAGGTGCCTTTAGATGAGCTTTCTCCTAGCCCACCATCTCAGAAAGGAGGATCCTTGACATCATCTAAATATTTTGTGGATCCCTCCTCTGTTGATCCTCCCGCAGTCTGCTGATCTCCTACATCAGCAAATGTCGGGTTTCCTCTAGCATCACGTTTCCCACCATCGCAGGATTTCAAATTCCGTCCTGCCCGCCCTTCTTGAAAATATTAATGTTAATGTGACAAATGCACCATTTCAGTTCGATGTCATTAATGAAAAAAATGCACATAATGAAAATGAAAATCATCAGCATACACCAATTGAAATGAATCCAACAAATGCACCTAATTCATCTAATGAAAATGTAGAGCATGTAGTTGTGTTAACACCTCCTAGAATAATTCGTAGAAAACAAAAAATTCTAATTGACATTGATGAAAATATTTGAGGCCAATGCATGATAAAATGTTGGAAAGAAATTGCAGAAGAATTGTTAAAAATATTTAGAATAACTATTTTTAAAAATTAAATCAAAGTTGAAGATGTCAAGTAGTTGTTGAAATGATTAAGAATTTGAAATTTAGAGAGACAATGCCAATTGTGGGGTTGAGAACATTTGAAAATAGTACTGAGAGAATCATTGTGAGAAATCTATTCAATGCATACCAAGCCATTGGTTCACAATCACATAGTAAAGATGCTAATGTTACTCGACGTGTCCTCACATCAACTATAATGGGAAAGGAAATGAAAAAATATCATATAGTAAGCAAAACAAGCAAGTAATTAAGGATAGGTAGATCAACATTATGGAGAGCCTTACAAAGGTGAGACAAAATTGAGGATCCAAACACTAATTCTCTTTGGTCATTCTTGGGTAGACTCCCACGCAAGGACAAGGTTGTTGTTGATGCATTAAGAACATTGATTGAAAAGTTTTGGCATGACAACACAAGGGTTTCACCCAACTAAAGAGACGTTGTTAGGAGGAGAATCAGATCTACAAATCATATGCCACATCCAAAACACTTTTTGGATAAGACAAACATAATTTTATGAAAGATTCCTCCAAATTTTTCCTCAAATTAAAATTAGTCAAAGATTTTTTGAAATGACAAAACCCTTTTACGTTAAGATTAATCATGCGCGCACTACATGTTGTTGCAGAGTACATATTGAATTTTCCATGCATTATGATATATATCATCATGTTTGTTGTACTTTGCACCTAACACTATTTTTCAGGAATGTGGTCTTCAAGCATCTCCTATGTCATCAAGACATTTTATGTAAAGTGTATTATGCAATCGAGGTGATGGTTGCATTTATTATAAGATGATGTGTTTGAATAGATCTTGTAGTGTATGTGGTGGTATGAGAAAGTTGTGGATATGTCACAATCTAGAGAGCACACATGAGATTGGAAATGCACTAGTTTCTTTTAGATAATACACGACAGTAACTTATGGTCTAAAAGATGGAAAAGAACTAAAGAGGTGTGAGTTAGTGAAAAATGATATATGCATAGCTGATTTTATGAAGATATTTAAAGAGAAACTATTTTATGAGTACATACGTCATTCACATAGAGCTAGGTGGTTGGATGAGAAATTTAAGATATGTAAGGACACTTTTTCCACTTGGTACTATTGTCTCCATTGTTGATTTTTCTAAGAATTATACAGTTAAACCTTAGAATGAAGTGCAAGCATTGTATTACCATTCTATACAAGTGATGATATTTGTACATATAGCATTCTTGCATGCACATGATAGCACAGACGCAGATAGAAATGTTTTAAGAGAGTATCAATTCTACATCAGTGATGATCGCACACATTCATCATAGTTTGTACAAGGTTTCTTCAAAGTTTTCTATGAGAATTTAAGAGAAAGAGGTATTGAGTACAACCAACACATAATATGGTCAGATAATTGCACCTCACAATTCAAGAATGCAAGGATTTTCTATTGGTTGACTAGGATGCATGTGACAAGTGGCGTTCAACATTTTTGGAATTTCATGGAAGCGGGGCATGGAAAAGGCGAGCATGATGGTGCAGGTGCATGTGTAAAACAAGCTCTTTCCAGAGAGGAGTTGAAGTACGAAGGTGGTGCATAGTTAATAAATGCACAAACACTTGTGCGATGGTGCAACTCTATGATGGGAACAGGTAATGAAGGTAATTCTATGGTTAATAGGTTTTTTTGTTGATAAACGAGTCTAACATTGGAAACTATCTAGATTGTTGTACACTTATAGGATAAAGTGACATGCACTCATTTAGAAATTCAAATGCAGCATCATTGGGTATTTATACTAGATTAATGGCATGTTTTTACATGTTTTGTATGAATTTTGTGTGGGAGGAATGTAAATCAAAAGAGCAGGTTGACGAATGGTCTTATACACCTTTGCAACCGCTTGATACATATTAACTTCCTAGAGCACTACAATTGAGCCAGTTTGAAGCATCGGTGGATTTTAATCACATATCTGACCTAGTTGAACGAGGTAATTTCTCAATTTATTCTTCATTTTGAGAGTTATCCCTCATTTTGAACCAGGTAATTTCTCAATTTCTCAATTTCTTAAGTGTTTAGGGTTTTAAATTATCCCTCTATAAATTGAAGGTCATGTATATGCAGTTATTGCAGATGAGAACAATGAGGAAGGTACTGATTACTTTTTGTGTCATTGTATTGAGGGGAAAAATAAATTGACAACTACAATCATTGATGGAGAGGGCATTGAGTACCCAATAGGATCCATTTATGTGATAGGGACATGGCTTAGAAGGTATGCTATCAAAATATAATGTGTTCTTGTTTGACGACTTTGAGACCTCTTACCATCATTCTATTACACTTTGTATGTTGAATTTTTTATTCATTTATGCTTCTATGAAATGCAAGTACCCTATCCAAAAATCCAAGAATTGGTTGTTTGAGGACTATGAGACACATACACATATTTTGCATTACTCGAACCTTCTTGTTGCAACAAATATTGAATTGATAAAGTATACTGGTAGACCTTGTAAGAAGAATTTATGGAAAATTCATGAATTTGAACACGGGGCAATACATGACACAATAAGGGTTAGATTCGATCCAGAAGGTTCACTCAATTAGTTATGGGCCATCATGAAGAATCATTCTACAAATGGTAGAATTATTTTGACAATTTTGTATACAAATTTTGCAAAACAATCTGACTTCGCTTTTTTGTAAATATAAATGACTATGAAGTGGTCTACATACATTTTTGGCGACCACATTTTGTATATTGAAAGAAGATCAAATTGTATATAAAAGTGGCCATGGGTTGATTTGTATATACCGAGGGTCCACATTAGGTATAGTTTACTATGTACCATTTAACTAAGAGGATATGAGTCAATTACTATTCATTACAATTATAACAATGGCTCATGTAGTGGATATCTCATGTTTCTCTAAATTATAATAATGGTTCATGTGTAGTATTTATGTATGTATGTTCATATTCCTATTATATCTTTGTCATGCATTGTATTTATGTATGGGTGTTCATTTTCATATTATTTCTTTTCCATGTATTGTATGTTTGAATTGTTTTACATCTATTACAATCGAAATTATGGTGTTATATGTTATGCTTTGTGGATGTTTGAATTTTTTTACTTCTATTGCTTCCCAATTTGGCTTAGTGCACCTTGGGCACACTTCGGTCTGACTTACACTGGAACATTCTTGATGGTTTTCAATTGAAAAAGGGTCTCCCCTAGTGTTTACCCGGCCAATTGGAGCTGATGGAGTTGACGGTTTGGTCCCA
The DNA here is from genome assembly GCA_018584345.1 of Thuja plicata. Lineage (NCBI taxonomy): Eukaryota > Viridiplantae > Streptophyta > Pinopsida > Cupressales > Cupressaceae > Thuja > Thuja plicata. The sequence goes on from MU225859.1 coordinate 1,041,932, forward strand.
CAATGAACGGTTAAAAAGATGCACCATTAAGCAGCTTTCAACTGAGCAACATTGCAACTTTTTGCACCAAGCGAGATCGGGTCAGAAAATGGAATCTCCTAGAAATGAACCATGTGCTTGTAGGCCTTCCCAAGATGGTCCTTGTACAAAACATAGATCTCTGATATTTCTCACAAGGTCTGAGATACGGCTCTCCAAAAATTGTTGCCCAATTTGGCTTAGTGCACCTTGGGAACACTTTGGTACGAATTGCGCCAGAACACTCTTGATGGTTCACAAGAGAAAAAGGGTCTCCCCTAGTGTTTAATTGGCCAACTTGAGTTGGTGGAGCTGACGGTTTGGTCCCACAATGAATGGTTTGAAAGATGCACCATTGAGCAACACTGCAACTTTTTGCACCAACCGATATTGGGTCGACAAATAGAATCTGAGTGGAATCTCTCAGAACTAAGCCTCATGCTTGTAGGCCTTCCCAAGATGGTCCTTTTTCACTTCACAGATATCTAATATCTCTCACGAGGTTTGAGATGTGGCTCTCCAAAAATTATTGCCCAATTTGGCTTAGTGCACCTTGGGAACACTTTGGTATGACTTGCGCCAGAACATTCTTGATGGTTCACAAGAGAAAAAGGGTCTCCCCTATAATTTAACTAGCCAACTCAAGCTGATGGAGTTGACGGTTTCATCCCATGACAAACAGTTTGAAAGATGCACCATTGAGCAACTTTCAATTGAGCAACACTGCAACTTTTTGCACCAACCGAGATCAGGTCAGAAAATGAAATCCCAGTGGAATTTCCTGGAACTGAGCCACAAGCTTGTAGGCCTTCCCAAGAAATTCCTTGTGCACTTCATACATCTTTGATATCTCTCATGAGGTCCAAGATATGGCTCTCCAAAAATCACTGCCCAATTTGGCTTAGTGCACCTTTGGAACACTTCGGTACGAATTGCGCCAAAATGTTCTTGATGGTTCACAAGAAAAAAGGGTGTACCCTAGCATTTAACTGGCCAACTAGAGCTGATGGAGCTGATGGTTTGGTCCCATGATGAACAGTTTGAAAGATGCATCATTGAGAAACTTTTAGCTAAGCAACACTGCAACTTTTTGCACCAACCAAGATCGGGTCGGCAAATGGAATCTAAGTGGAATCTCCCAAAACTGAGCCATGTTCTTGTAGGCTTTCCCAAGATGGTCCTTGTACACTTCACAAGTCTCTGATATCTCTCACGAGGTCCAAGATATGGGTCTCCAAAAATTGCTTCCCAATTTGGCTTAGTGCACCTTGGGAACACTTCGGTATGACTTGTGCTAGAACGTTCTTGATGGTTCGCAAGTGAAAAAGGGTCTCCCATGGTGTTTACCCGGCCAACTGGAGCTGATGGAGCTGACGGTTTGATTCCATAATGAACAGTTTGAAAGATGCACCATTGAGCAACTTTCAACTGAGAAACACTACAACTTTTTGTGCAACTTTTGACAACATTTGTGCAACTTTGACAATGTTGCAAAATATTGCTATTATGACCTCTAGACCTATTGAAAGGACTTATAAGACCCTTAGATCCTATAGTAGGAGATTTATTAGAACAAAAACATCAAACCTACTTATCCTATCATAGGTCATGAGTCTAATCAACCTTAGGTTTATAAAGACACCTTAGATGGATTGACTTTACAATGAGACCAATCTACTCAAAATGAATGGTTGATCTCTAGGATCTAACCATGATTACATATATGTGAAGATGAACCAATGAAGACTCCTATCCATGCCTGTTGTTTCTTGGGTGCCCTGCACCAAAGACCCCTATGATTTCCTAGGTGTACCCAACGAACATTATATAGAGCATGAAAGATACACCTACAAACATAAATTCACTTAAGTAATGGAGTGCATACATATAGAGCATGAAAGATACATCTAAATAAAATTTAGTACATCAAGCATTAATTCACTTAAATCATAAAATTGCTTATGTCCTGGAGAAAACATGTAGTACATACATTATGAAGCATAGACATGAATTCACTTAAGTCATTCACGTAGATCGTACACATGAATTTAGGTTACGAGTCATATACATGAATATACATGAAGTACACATACAAGTACATTAATTTATCGAAACACACATGCATATATGCAAGTCATGTGAAACAAGAATACACTTAAAACATAAACATCCAACCAACAAATTCAAGGATCAAATTTGAAGTTTCATAAATAACAAAATGAATAATAATAGCGTACATATCAATACATGGTGTACATGCCAAATCCATAATAGAGTTACAAAAAATTACATCAACTATGTCTAGGTCGATATATACAATGTACAAATGTCACATGTATATATACACACACACACACACACACACACACACACACATAAATACAAAATTTGGTCATTTAATGACCACAACTAGATCTATACAATGTCTCGATATATCTATGACTGTGGTGGATCATCAAAATTGAGCTTCTTTGCAGCAACACTTGGTTCACTAAGTCTCTGCACAAGAACAATTCACATGTGAAGCCATATATATTATCTCAAAATAATATCAAAATAAATGAATATTGGGCTGTAATTTGCATAGTGAAGCCTCAGTTGGATCTCTTACGCTTGGGTTGACTGATAAATGAAATGGGCTCCATCGTGGGTGAGAGGGACTCCTAGAAAAATGGCTAGGTAGAGGAATGACAGATAGTGGTGGAGGGTCCTAAAAAAGAAAAAATAATAAAAAATACATGTTATAAACAAGAAATACTAAAAAATAAAAAATGCATGGACTAAAAAGAAAATGCATACCACAACTGGATCTCCTATGCTAGGCAAGGGATCCCTAGGAAGTGGAGAAGGGTTCACCTCATCTGAGGTAGCTATGACCAATTCCTGTATGAAAAGTCATAGAAAATGACATACTAATAGAGGAACATGATTTCTAAAATATTTTGAACAAACAAGAATGCAATTGAAATTAAATATGAAAACGTGTTACCTCCTCCCTCTCCTGAACATCAACAATGTTTGGGGCATTCATCAATTCAGTGAAACCCACTTGATTCTACATGTATACAATAAAAAGGTCAAGTGCATTCATCAATATAGACTACATTGAAATGGTCATAATACATTTCAACAAATATACTTAAATTGGACTTAATTACCTTTTTTGTTTCAATGTCCCTGATGATTTCTATCTCTTTCCTAATGACCTCAAGCTTGGTGAGGTAGGATTAAAAAAAAAAAATTAACATAAGAGAAATAATATGATACTGGATGGGTTCAATTAAAACTTTAAACAGGAGGTGTGCAAAATATGATACCACATAGCTCTCTAAGCCAAAGTCAATGGTAGAAAGGGTGACATCCTGAATCTCAGAAATCTGAGCCCCTGACAAGCCCTATAAAACACCAAATAAATATATAAGCAATAGTTTACAATGAAGATTATGATTCACTTGAATTCCATAAATGATTATGCTCCACAACTCTATTATCACAAGTTTATAATCAAATTTTAT
>MU225859.1:1073173-1091365 GCA_018584345.1 Thuja plicata
AGATAAAATTGAGAAAGCAAAGTTAGAAATCAGCAAGATAAGGGTAAGGCAAACCTAGTTAAGAAATGCACTTGCGCCATCCTTAGCAGTCCTCAATGAGAACATCAAACAGATTGATGCCACTATTATGACATATGATCAAGGTCCCTACATGGATCTAATAAAAATGGAGAAGCTAACATATGTATTGTGCGCGCATCTACAAACAGTTGATGCTATGAAAGTATTTTGGCAGAAAGAGATCCAATCTCTTAAAATTGCGTACCCTAAAGTGTATATGGAGTAAGTATGCAGTAGACTTACAAGTTTTTGTACACCTTTTTCATTAATGTCAAAGGGGGAGTAATATAGAATGTGTATATGCAGAGAAGTATATGTATATATGATGATATATAGTCACTTTTCATGTTAAGTCATTTTGAGAAACTTGAGAACATTCCTTTGTTGCCATAAATGACAAAGGGGGAGATTGTTGGCAAGTTGACTACCTGAGGATGCATGACTCATATTGTGTTGTCATCATTGCAACAAAGTCATGTTTAGTTTCTGTCATGAAAGACAAAATGACTAAGTATGAAAACAAGGCAAATAGAGATACTCAGCGATCAACACATCAGCGCATGTGCGAGAGATCAATTTAGATTATGTGCATTCAGATATAAGTTTTATGACATGTGTACATGCTACATCTAGACACGTATAGTACAAAACTATAGTACAGAAAAGTTACAAGAAGATCAATAGACCAGTAGTCTAGGAGACAGAGCATGGAAGCCGACTACTATTTTGATCAGTGTGAATTATTTTGTGATGTAATGGCTAAGTGCCTTTTTTTATATGTTTGTAATGATGTAATTATCATTGTGGTAAACACGCTTGAGCTGACTTGTTTGGAAGCGTTGTATATTTTGTTTTAGGTCCGACTAGTGTTTTGTTTTGGGTCGCGCCTATTCAGATTTGAATATATAAGTATGTAATGTAAAGATATGATAGAAGCATCGATTATAATGAAAGAGGAAGATATAGAGGGACAGTACTATGAAGTCAGTATATGATATAACTCTTTAAGAGAGTAAGAGCATTCACGCATACACGAAACTGATCAGACAATAGTGTCATCACAACAGTTCATTTTGATATAGTGCATATCATCTTTTAGAAGGTTGTAGCCTTCATCTTATTGGGAAGTGAGCCATATACCTTTAACAAGGTTTTCTAAAATACTCCTAACAGGGTCCGACCTTTAACCAGGTCATTGTACTCATATTGTAGAGATTGCTTCTAACATGGCAAAGGAACTCTCACAAGTTCATTATACTTAGTAAAATATTTGTGGGTACTAATTCCCACTGGGGTTTTCCTATGATCAAGGTTTCCCTGTAATTATATCATGTGTTATGAGTTGTTATGTTAAGCTTCATTCTATGTATGTTTGATTTATGTTTAAGTTGCTAAAAAGTAATCAATAGACAAACACTGATTCACCCCCCCTCTCAGTGTTTCTAATAGATACAAGTGTTAGAGAGTATCACTGTGGGAAATGCCTAATTATCCCTATTAGCCATTTTGACATAATGTAGGTTAGGTGATCAGAGATTCAGTCAAGAACCCAATATTGAGATATTATTTTGGTCTTTGAAAAGGGTATTTGAAAAGTGTCAGTTTTCCCAAGTCATTTCACTGGTAAAAGTTAGCTTTAGTTTAGTCGATCAGGAGACCTAATTGGGATTAGGCCTATTTAGTAGTCCAAGTGACAAGTTTGACACCAAAAGTGAATTTGGGTTGGCAAGATCTATTTGGTTTTTGTTGATAAGTGGTATGAACATCTATCCAAGTACTAATAAGAGGTAATGGTATAGTGGGCCATTCAAAACCCTAAAATTTGTATCTATCCCACTAAGTATACAAGGAGATATAAGCCAAGGAATTTGATTCTTTGTAGTGAGTCCTTATTGGGAACATATAGGAGTCTTAGACTCTATATCAAGGCTGTTTAAAAGGGTCGAGTCACAAAATTGAAGTGATTCAATAAGAATGTGACATATAGGAGATAGATAGGGTTTTAGGCCTATTGGATTTGTGAAGTTTGGGATTGTTTCCATATATCTAGATACCTCCTCATCATATTGGTATCAAAGAAAGGAACTAGGTCATTTGAATAGTGTGATTCTAGTGTATGTCAAAAAAAGAAGAAGAATTTAAAGAGGCTAGCACCATGCCTCCTAAAAACATGTCCCAAGATGCTATCAAAAATTTGATATAAGAAATGTTAGAAACAAAACTTGAAGAATTGCATAGGGACAAAGGGAAGGAGAAGGGTGCTGAAGATGACACTGATGGAGAAGGAGAAGGGGTGGAAGAATGCCCTAAATAGGTAGATTTTCCTATAGATCAGAAGGCCTTTGTAGAGGCTTTGAAGTCAATAAACAAAGATGGTACTAAAGGGTTACTAATATTTAGTGGAAGTTTAGACCCTGAGGAGGTGATATATTGGGTGGAATCTTTGATAAACTACTTTGAATAAACGGAGGTCCCTGAAGATAAGAGGGTGAAGTTGGAAAAGACAAAATTGAAGGGATATTCTCTCTCATGGTGGAAATTTTTGCAAGGTGAAAGGATTAAAGAAGGGAATAAAATGATCAAATCCTGGGAGAGGATGAAAGCCAGGGTTAAGAGTCAATTCTTACCCATGGATTATGAGGTTCAAATGCATAGAATGTTGCAGAATCTCAGACAAATATACCTAGATGTGAGCATTTATACTGAAGAATTTCATGGATTAAGCCTTAGATCAAAGAGGCATGAAGACAGGTCATAAAACATTGCAAGGTACTTGAATAGATTGAGAATAAACATTCAAGATGAGGTTACTATATTGGAACTAGAGAGAGTACATAAATGCTTCCAATTAGCCCTAAGCATAGAGGATAATTTGATAAGAAAGGTAGAGCCATGAAATTATTGAGGTAAAGGAGGGAGAAGTTTTAGAGGCAGAGGCAATTTTGGGGGAAAAGGTCCTAACACAAGCTCTAGTGGTGAGTCTATCGAAGGAGAGAAAGTGGGGGAATCAGGTAGCTAAGGAGGCTACAGAGGGAGAAGACCTAATAGAATATGTGGAACTAATGGATAAAGGAGAGGATCCAAGTTCTCCAACATGAGATGTTATAACTACAATTAGATGAGGCATCCAACTTACAGATGTCCAGAGAAAGCCTTAACTTAAAATGGTGGTGAGAGGAGATCCACCTTGATTCAAGAAAATGCAAGGAGTGTGACATCTCCTAAAGTAAATTTGGCATCATAGATAGGGGAATCCCTAATGATCAAGAGAACCTTGCTCAAAGTGCCAGTGAAGACTGAGCCACCACAAAGGAAGGATTTGTTTAGGATCAACTGCATGATCCAAGATAAGGTATGTAAGGTAGTAATTGATTCTTCTTCTACTGATAACATTGTGTCTTTGGAAAATGTAAATGATTTTAAATTGGAGAAAATACCCCATAGTTGTCCATATAGGGTTAGTTGGTCTAATAAAGGGGAACACATACTCATAAATGAACAATCATGGGTAGAGTTTAGTATAGGGGGGTATAAAGATAAATTTTTGTGTGAGATCCTTCCAATGGATTCTTTCTATCTATTACCTGGCATACCATGGTAGTTTGATAGGAAAGTTCACCATGATGGGATAAAGACTTATTATTATTTTGAAAAGGATGGGGTAACTTATGAACTACAGTCATTACTAGAGGAAGAATCAAAGGAGATGGGATCTAGCATAGTGATGGTAGGGGAGAAAACATTCTTAAACTTACTCAAGGAGGAAGATGGAATGGGTTCTTCCTTAATTGTAAAACCCAAGGAGGAAGAGAAGAAGGGTGTGAGTGAGAGAGACTCACGGGAGGTTAAGGAATTGTTAGAAAGGTACAAAGGAGTAATTGTAGCAGATATAACAGATTCCCTTCCACCTATCATAGAAATCATCCATCAGATTGATCCCATACCAAGAGCAGTACTTCCTAACAAGGAAGCCTACAAAATGACCCCACAATAGAATGAGGAGATATAAAAACAAGTGCAAGAGTTACTTGATAAAGGGTTGGTAGGGAAGAGTTTAAGCCCTTGTGTCATACCCACTATCTTAGCCCCAAAGAAGGATGGGAAATGGAGGTTATGTGCAAATTAGTGGGCTATTGATAGGATAAATATAAGGTACATATTTCCTATCCCTAGAATAGAAGACATGATGGATTTCCTAGGAGGAGCCACATACTTTTCTAAGATTGACCTTAAAAGTGGGAATCATTAGATATAAATAAGAGAGGGGGACGAGTGGAAGATTGCATTTAAAAATAATTAGGGGTTTTATGAGTGGCTTGTGATTCCATTTGTTCTTTCACATTCCCCTAGCACATTCATGAGGAAATTGAATGAGGTGTTGCAGGAATTCATTGGGAAGTTTGTGGTAGTCTACCTTGATGACATTTTTGTCTTCAGTAAGAGTAAGGAAGAACACTTGAAGTGCTTGGAGATAGTTTTACAGAGGTTGCAGGAGCATAAGTTGATTATCGACCTAGAGAAGTGTGATTTTATGAAGCATCAGTTAGTGTACCTTAGTTTTTTCATTTCAAAAGGTGACTTAAAGATGGACCCTTCCAAGGTAGAAGCCATTTTTACTTGGCCTACACCCAAAGCAACAGGAGAGGTAAGAAGTTATCATGGTATAACAAATTGTTATACAAATTTTTTTAAGAATTTAAATGATATTTTCTCACCTATCTTAGAAACCATCAAAGGTGGTGAAAAAGTGAAATTTGTATGGGCTAAAGAAGAAGACCATAGTTTTGAGTACTTGAAGAAGAGGGTTTCTAAGTATCTAGTCTTAGTGATACCTGATGTCAACAAGGTCTTTACCATTGAGTGTGATGCAAGTGGGATGGCCATAGGAGCAGTATTGAGCCAAGAAGGAAGACCAATGACCTTATTTAGTGAGAAGCTCAATGAAGCAAAGATGAAGTTTTCTTCCTATGATTTAGAGGTGTATGCCATGGTAAAAGCTCTAAAGAAATGAAGACATTATTTGCTTCCTTGGGAATTTATTGTGTACAATGAAAATCAAGCTCTTATTTTTTTGAAGGGACATGAAAAGATCAACCATAGGCGCATGAAGTGGGTTGAGAGCTTACAAGCATACACCTTCATAATTAAGCATAAAAAGGGGAAGGATAATAAAGTAGTAGATGCTCTTAGTAGGAGGGTGCTGGCAGTACAAAAATTACAATTATAGAGTATGGGTGTGGTAGAACTTAAGGAGATCTACTTAGAGGATCAAGATTTTAAAGAAGCCTATAAGGTAAACATTGAGTTTAAGAATGCTTTTCATAGTGAATTTTCTTACTTTACCTTGTAGGAAAATCTATTGTTCAAGGGGTGTAAGCTATGTATCCCTAAATGTTTGATGAGGGACAATGTGGTGAAAGAAAAACATTATAGTGGTATGGGAGGTCATTTTGGACCCAAAAATACTTTGGAATTGGTCAAGAGGTTCTATCATTAGCCAAAGATGTAGAAAAATATCAGGAGGTTTATGGAAAGTTGTACTGTGTGTTAGAGGGAAAAAATGAGTCTCAACAAATGCAAGGCTTTAGCAACCATTACCTATACCAGACAAACCATGGGAAAGTCTGAGTATGCACTTTGTAATGGGGTTGCCAAAGATGATAATTGGTCATGACAGTGTGTTTTTTGTGGTAGAAAGGTTCAACAAAAGGAGTCAATTTATCCCTTGTAAGACCACCGATGATGCTAGCTATATAGCAGGGTTATTTTTCAAAGAAATTGTAAGAATCCATGGGTTACCTTTGAGTATTGTGTTTGATAGGGACAATAAGTTTATAGGTCATTTTTGGAGAACCTTGTGGAAGAGATTAGGCAAAAAATGATCATTTAGTTTGGCTTATGATCCTCAGACTTATGACCAAAATGAGGTTGTGAATAGTTCATTGGGTAATCTGCTCAGATGTTTCACAAGTGAGCAGTGAATAAGTTGGGATGTGGTGATTCCTTAGAAAAAATATGCCTATAATGTGTTAGGAATAAGGTGTCTCAACCTTGTATATTTCCTTACATTTGATATTTTCCAAATGTCAGCACTTTGGACAATGTGTAAGGTAATCATGACTGAAATAGTTATGATGGATTGCTATGATGGTCATTAATATTTGTAAGAGATAATTGTGGAAGATTAGATGATGGGTGAAGACATGCAAGACATGTGGCAACTAATCATGTTGAGTACTGTACAAAAAAAATTTGGGTTCCTATTTTCTCAGAAAATGGTAAAACCCTAATACGACTATCTTTGGAAGTTGCCTTAAAAAGGGAAGCGCATGATATAAGTATTTTTTAGGGTTGCAAATCAGAGTGGGAAGTTAGTGTACTGTTGGAACATTTTTATGCTGCCAAATTTGTCTTCAAGTGTTGATTATCTCCTGAAAGAACTTGCATTGCAATTGTATTGTAAACAGTAATAGTTTTGATTAATACATTGTGCAGGTTGTGGAGTGCTGGGGTTTTTTACCGAAAGGTTTTCCCCAGGGTAAATCATTGTGTCATTCTCATTTTTATATGTATGCATGTTATTGTATTATCATTCTGTAATTGCTAAGGGTTAAATCTGAATTTGCATGATCCTCTTCTTGGGAGTTTAGCGTAGGGAACTATTTTCTGCACACTTAGTTTCCTTTCATAATGATTCTACAAATAGAAGAATATGCATGAATCCCTTTGAGATTGTATATGGAAGTCTTCCAAGGAGAGTTTTTGAGTTGAGAGAAGTGCATGGATTGGGTAAGAGGAGTTCCCATGCAAAATATTCTATAGAGGCAATGAAGGAGGTTCACCAATAAGTTAGGGATGTCCTACAAAAGACCAATCAAAAGACTATGGATAGAATGGATTAGAAGAGGAGAGATTTGCAGTATCAAGTAGGTGACATGGAGATTATTCATCTTAACAAGAAGAGGTTTTCTAAGGGTAGCCACAATAAGCTAATGATGAGGAAAATTAGACCCTATCATATTTTGGAGAAATATCCAGGTCCAATGCCTATAAAGTGGAACTCCCCACTAATGTTTCTATTTTCCCAATTTTTAATGTTTTTGATTTAACTTTGTATAGGAGTAATATTATAGGTGAAGGTGACGATGTCTCTGTCTAGGCAGATGAAGAATGGATTAAGAAAATGCCATCAAAGGAGAAGCCAATAATGGAGTGTATCTTGGATAGTAGATAAGCCAAGAATACAAGGCACAAGACCTACTTTTAACACTTAATCAAGTGGGAGGGACTTCCAAAATCAGAAGCTACATGGATTTTGGATGAAGAAATCAAGAAGCATGGGGGAGATGATGATCAACTGGTCTCTAAGAGGACTTGAGACAAATTTTCACCTGGGGAGTATGGTGTAGGAGAACCTCCTAAATGCATGTAATCCATAAGGCTTGGTAGTTTGAAATAAAGGAATATGATATGTAATAAATACCCAACTTGATGTGGGTGCATAACGTATGGTTTTAATTCCAATGTAAGCCACAAGTTTGCATAGGATGCAATCTTAGGACCATTTAGGGATATATATTTCAAACATGGAAATTGACCTCTAATGGAGGCATATGTGATGTAAAATCATTGTTTTGGACCATTTAGGAATATATATAAGTCCAAAAATGATGAGTTGGGGGTCTTAGGTTGTGTAGGAGTCTATGTGGAAAAAATATGTAAAAATTGTCATAAAGTTGCAAAAAGTTGTCAAGGAGCTTTTGCAAAAGTTGCCTGGTATGTTGGTACCAATGGTCACTTGGTTTGAAATTGGTTGGAAATGTTTGAAAATATTTGGAATATGAATTTTTAGGCATGAATGGTCCTTGTATGTAAGGTTGGTAATTTTTGATAAGTGTGGAGCAATAAAATCTATTGGAGTATTCTGCAAATTACAAATTTTCTAAGTTTTTAGTAAGTTGAATGAATTGGTAACTCTGAATCTTCATTGGATTTTGAGTCAATATTGAATTATCTTTGTTATGTAGTTTGTTTCAAGTTTTTAAATTATCCCTAGTTAAATTTATAAACACATCTTAATCATTGGGTTTGTAATTCAAATAGTCTGAGGGTTTGACAGAAACAATGCCTTTTGGAATATCATCCTCAGATCAAAATCCATGAAACCTTGGGGTTTGATAGGTCTCTATATGTACTTTATGAATATGAAAGTTTGGGTTGTTCCCATAAAGGAGAAAATTTTTAAAGGAAGCCCTATGCCTGACATTTGCATGTGACAGGAAGGAAGATGTGTAATCAGAGTTTGAAGACTAATTGATTGGAGCATGTTTGAACATGTCAAGATCGAAGGAAGAATTAATTTTATCAGTGGAGAAAATTTTTAGAGAGTAGCACTGTGCGACATGCCTAATTATCCCTATTATCCCTTTTGACCCAATTTTAAGATTAGGTTTTGGTCTTTGAAAACAATATCTAAAAAGTGTCTTGGTTTTCCCATGTCATTTATGGGTAAAAGTTACCTTCAGTTTAGTCGAACAAGAGACCTAATTGGGATTAGGCTTATTTAGTAGTCTAAGTAAAAAGGTTAACATCACAAGTGAATTTGGGTTGAAAAGATCCATATGGATTGTGTTATTAAGTGGCATGAAAATCTCTCAAAGTGCTAATAAGATTTAATGGTCTAGTGATCCATTCAAACCCCTAAAATGTTTATCTATCCCACTAAGTATACAAGGAGATATAAGACAAGGAATTTGATTCTTTGTAGAGAGTCCTTCATATATGATTCTTAGAGTATATTTCAAGGCTCTATGGAAGTGTTGGGTCACAAAATTAAAGTGATTCAATAAGAAGGTGGAATATAGTAGATAGATGGCATTTTAAGCTTTTTGGATTTGTGAAGGTTGGGATTGACTCCATATATCTAGATACCTCCTTAGCAATCATCTACTTCTGATCATACAAGGAGTGTGATCACCAAATATAACAACACCACCATCATAATTCTCCAACTTCACAAATTTTTTTTAATCTTTGGTCATGTGTTGAGAAAAACCACTATCAATAACCCATTCATCCTTATTATCCACATGCCAAACCAAGGATTTCTCTTCATTCAAGAAACTAGGATCTTCATCCTTGATAGAAATAAACACAAATTGATCTTCACTCTTTTTTGGATTCATCATTAGTTACACCTTCATCAACAAGATGATTAGACTTCTTAGGATATTTAGACTTGAATTTCTTAGGCTTGTTTTTAGGTTCTTTATCATGACATCTTAAAGCAATATAAACCATTGTATTGCATGAAAAACATTTCAAAGGTAACTTTCCTTGAAACTTACCAGATCCCTTAGGTAATCTCATTGCATTTAAGGCTTCAAGATCATCAAGCCTTCTTTCTTCTTCTTCAATCTTTGCCCATTACTTATAATATCTAGATACATACCTAGATGGACTTTCTCCATGATATTTTTTCTTATCCTTATAAATAGTAGATTTAAATTTAGATTCAAATTTAGGAAGATATCTCAAAATTCTCTCATTTCAAAAGTAGATAACTTACCAATCAATGTATCACTTGTCATAGTTTTGATTTCTTCAATAGAAACAAATTTACGATTGTAAGGAGGCAAGTATCTTAGTATCTTAGAAACAGTTTCATTTTCATCCAATGTTCCACCAAAACATATGATTGCAAAAACTAGTTTGGTCACCTTCTGCACAAAGGAAGCAATGTTCTAATCTTCGCTCATCTTAAATGCTTCATATTTTACTTTTAGAATTTGTAGCTTGGCTTGTTTCACAATGTAATCTCCTTCTTGTAATGTCTCTAATTTTACCCATATCCCATTATTAGTATCTAATTCCATCACATCAGTGCACTCAGCATTTGACAAGGTGCTCAACAAAGCTTCTTTTTCTCATATAATGTTAAAAAATCTTATTCTCATCAGGAGTTGCAGTAGAAATATCAATAGGAGGGGTGTAATAATTCTTAGTGACATCCCAATATTCTTCTCCAATGCATCTCAAGTGTCTAATCATTTGGCCCATCTATATAGCATAGTTTGTACCTTTAAATCTTGGAATATCCTTATTAAAGGTTGTCATTAGGATCTCGTCTTGTGTCTAGGCTTCGAAAAGAGAACTTGGCTCTAATACCAATTGTTAGACTTAAGGAAGAACCCACAACTGAGAGGGTTGGGGGGAGGGGAGGGAATTAGTTATGTCCCAAAAATTCAAACTATTAACCAATTTATTATCTTTAATCTCATATCTGAATGATAAACATGAATGCAAGATCATAACACAGTAAGAAACACATAACACCAAGATTTTTGACATGGATCCCTGGTTAAGGGGAAAAAACATGGTGGGGATCAAACCCAAAAAATAAATGTACTATATTAGGAGCATTGTACCTTGTTAGGAGTATTACAAAGGGGAATACACGCGCATTCAGGCACACTTCCTAGAGCTCACCGCTCAAATACAACAAGGGCTTCAACCCAAAGAAAGGATCACTGCCCTTAAAAAAATATCTAATTATAATTTATAGTGGACAAAAATCCATATCTCACGAATTGAAAAACATATTCTAAACAAAGAAAGGACTTAAAGCTCATAAATATAGGAGTCGATAAATTTGATTCAGATATCTGCAAGCTTATAACAGATAAAACTATCACGCAAATTTACTCCTGATTAGATGGTAATCTGACACCAAATTTATTACAAAACACTTCCACACGATAAGCTCAAGTTCCCATAATTACTTTCCATAATTGGATTTTTAATTCTTGATATGCCTAGAATATTCCTTCTCACACACCAAACTTTCTGTCAATTGTTTTAAAATGCATCCTTGTCACCATTTATGAAGTGAACATTGAAAATTGAACCTATTAGCAATAATAGTCCACTAGAACAACTAAGAGTATAGTATCCTTGTTAGGAGCTGATTTTTACATACAGTACATAGTCCCTGTTAAAGAATAGACCCTGTTAGAAGTTAAGAGAAACAACAGGCTCACTGCTTAAAGAAGGTTAAATCCACCTTCTAGACACACTATCTGAAATAAAAATTTATATAAGATATACAATTCAATGATCTATCTGCTAGCAACAACTTTTCTTAAAAAGTTCCAATGAATTTCTTCAATCAAAACCACTTCTCTACATCCAGTAAACTTCACAAATACAATCTCACATCTTCCACACTTTGTTGTCTCATCTCACTTCTCCACAAAAGAAAACAACTTTCTTTTATACAAGTTTACAATAGGTAATTAGGTCAGCCAATTAAGACTTTCCCAATGCACACATAACTACATATCCCCTTACTAAGATATACATAGTACCTACAACAAGTAAAAATCATTTAAAATCCATCAAATATAATCCAAGATCCATAATCTATGCTAGCTATCCATAATACACTCAACATCTCTAAAGTCGACACCAAATAGGTCTTCTCCAGAACACACACAACATAGATGATGTCACCAAGAGTCTTGCCACCCAAGAATCATAAAAAACATTCCTCAACATGTCTTCTTACATTCCTCAAGCTTGAATAACATGAATCATTCTCACACTCAAGTTATCCTCAAAACTCAGAGACTAACTCTGTCACAATTCTTTACCATTGTTCTACAAATAGTCTACATAAAAATTGTTGTAACTCAAAAAAATAAAAAAATAAACTCAAGATACCTTAGATATAAGATCAAAGATCATCCCTACACACATCCCCATCTTTTCATAATATGAAACATTTGTACAGTTTCCATACACTTCTGTCAGTCATCCATGCACCCGTGATAACCAGTCTGTCTATCTCATCAGAAACGTATGTTGACATCAATGAAAAAACATGAATGCAAAAATATACAACATAGTCCAATTCCAACAATATTCCCCTTTGGTGTTGATGGAAACATATGATAAAATCCATCAATCCAAAAAGTACCTATCTCAATACAATATTCTCAATATCCTCTTCATATCTCTCAGAAACAATAGGGATTTTCCATAGAGCCTTTTTACAGAATATCTCCCCCTTTCACATCAATAGAAAAGGGTGTCATTTCTCTACTTATAAACATCTTTACTCTACAAGGTGTATCTTTTTCACATCTTCATAGCTGCAACAACCAGATGCTTAATCACCCAAATGTGTTCTATTATATTCCTGCAATCACTCCCCCTGAGGAGTAGATCCATACATCAAGTCTAGATAATGGTATACCTTTGAAAGCCACTAGACTGATGCATTCCTACATCAATTATTTCTTGCAAGGAGGGGATCTCACCCCAAGCATACCTCTGAGATACTCAAAGGCATCCTTTGGCAAAGGTTTTGTAAATATATCTACTATTTGTTCCTTTGTACTGATATACTCCAATCTAAGCTCCTTCTCTGAAACCTTGTCTCTCAAGAAATGATACTTAATTGAAATATTTTTAGTCTTTGAATACATAAATGGATTCTTTGACATAATCACTATGCTAGTGTTATCAAATTGAATAACTAATATCTCATCAAAATTTATCCCAATGTCCTTTAGCATTTGCTTCATCCAAACAATCTGTATGCAATTTATAGCAACATCAACATACTCTAATTCAGCAGTAGACTGAGCTATACAGTCCTGCTTCCTACTTAACCAAGAAACCAATCTTTTCCCGAGAAAAAATGCACCACAACTTGTACTCTTTCTGTCATCAACATTTCCTCCCTAATTAGCATCAGTATAAGTGAAAAACAAAATCATCATATTTTTATACCATAAACCATATTCCAGTGTTCCTTTCAGGTATCTAAATATTCTTTTTACAGCAACAAGGTGAGTCTCTTTAGGATCTTCTTGATATCTTTCCTCAATCCCAATTGCATTAGCAATATCTAGTCTAGAAACTAATTCCCAAGTGTTATTTTTCTTTATCTATTTCAATTCTTCCTACATAGCTTTAGTCCAAGATTCATCTCTACATGCCTCATCGGTAGTTTTTGGTTCAATGAAATCAAACAAATTTCATCTCTTAATCTAGATCATGTCATCATGCCTTTATTTGCATTGCCAATAATTTGATTTTTAGGATGGTTCTTCTTAACATACCTTGGTGTTTTTGGAGTTTTAGTAGAATTATTTGAATCATTCAGGCATACCTCAATCTCATGATCAACCTCAAAAGGTTCTTCATGATTTGCAGTAACCTCCCTGTTCTCTGTAGTCTGGCTACAATCATACATTCTTTCCTGAATCTGAAACTTCTCATCAATCCTCACATTAGCACTTTCAATCATCCTCCTCAATCTCAAATTAAAACATCTCTAAGATTTTCTCTTAGTGGAATTATCAAGGAATATTCCTTCATCACTTCTGGCATCAAAATTTCCAATCTCATCATCTCTTTTGATATAGAATTACTACCAAATATTTTGAAATATTTCACAAGAGGAGCATGATTAAACCCTAGTTCATAAGGAGTCTTATTAGTACCTTCTCTAATCTGAATTCTATTCAAGTTTTAAATGACAGTACCAACAATTTCTCTCCAAAGAACATACGACACATTTCCTTCAAGCAACATAGTTATTGCAACATCTAATATAGTTCTATTTATTTTCTCTCTAATCCTATTCTGTTGTGGTGTCCTAGGAGTGGATGTTCATCTGTATATTCCATGCTCTTCACAGTAGGTATTGAAAAAATCTCAAGTAAATTTTCTGCCTCTATCCGATCTTAAACATTTTATCTTCAAAGCCAATTCATTCTCAAATTTTTCTTTGAATATCTTGAATTTATTAAAAGCCTCAAATTTCTCTTTGAGATATGTAACCCACATTATCCTAGAAAAGTCATCAGCAAAAAGTATGAAATACCTTTCACCATAGTAAGATATTTTTCTTGTAGGACCACACAGATCTGTATGCACTAGACCCAACTTCTCTTTCGCTAAGTAAGATTTGATTTTAAAACTGCTTCTATTTTGTTTCCCCATCCCACATTCTCTACACATGGTATCAAAAAGTTTCACAATCTTTGGTAGATCTCTAACAACATTAATCATACT
This sequence comes from Thuja plicata, assembly GCA_018584345.1. Lineage (NCBI taxonomy): Eukaryota > Viridiplantae > Streptophyta > Pinopsida > Cupressales > Cupressaceae > Thuja > Thuja plicata. Next base: position 1,087,319 of record MU225859.1, read on the forward strand.
TTCTTTTACAATGTTATCAAAATTTACATGACTAAATCTTCTATTTTATAACCAACTGTCATCAACCTTCACAAAAAAACAAGAAAATTTTGTAGTGTTCAACTCAAAAACAATTCCTCTTGACTTAGTACGAGATGCTATCAAATCTCCTATCTTACTTCTCATTGAACATTTCTCATTATTGAACTTAAAATGATAACCTTTGTCAACAAGTTGTCCAAAACTTAACAAATTATGCTTAAGTCCATCAACAAGTAATACATTATCTGTATTAGATTTACCATGAAGAGAAATTGATCCCACTCCAATGATAAACTTAGGAGTATTGTCACCAAATATAACTACACCACCATTATATTTAGTTAGCTGAATAAACTTGTTTCTATCACCAACCATATGATGTGAAAAACCACTGCTATGATCCATTTAGATTTCTTTTCAACATGTGAAACTAGGGATTTCTCTTCACAAATAGGTTCATCATCTTTAATAGCAATAAATCCACTTTCATCATAATCCGCAAAATCATCATCAGATACACCTTCACTAGCATTGAAACATTCCTTATCCTTGGAGTATTTAGGTCTATAAAACTTAGATTTATGTTTAGGAATACTTGTAGGACATCTAGATATAAAATGAGCTATCTTATTGCATGAAAAACATTTTAGAGGCAACATTCCTTCAAACTTACCCTTACCTCTCTTTTCTCTTCTTGTGACCAGTGCCACAATTTCATCTAACTTCCTCTCTTCTTCATGTATCTTTTCCCAATCATCAACATATTCACCAAGATCTTCTCACAAGTCACTTCTACTAGTGCTCACAACCCCTGATAAAGTATTTTTATTATTATGCATAATCGCTTTGAATGTTGTTTCAACCTAAGGTAATGAATCTCCCAGTTCTACGACCTCAAAGGTAGTTAATTTAACAATAAACATCTCTTTATTGAAGTTCATTGTCAAAGGTATGACCTCCTCTATAACTTGCACTTTAGTTTTGTAAACAGGTGTTAAAGATTTAAGAATCTTTGCGATCACTTCTTCTTCATTGTATGTGCCTCCAGAGTTTCTAATGCCAATAAAAACCTCAGTAACTCTCTGTACATATGCTTTAACATTCTCATCATCTTTCATTTTCAGAATTTCCATCCTTGTCTTCCAATTCTGTAACTTCGTCTGCTTAGTAAACTTATCTTCTTCATATAGTGCTTCCAATATTGACCAGATTTTATGTGTAGAATCCAAATATTTAACCTTTGTGAATTCAACTTCAGAGAGCACACTAATCAGGACTTCTCTTACAACCATGTTACAAGAAAAAAAATTCTTTTCATCACCAGTAGCTTTATTCAGTTCATCTTTAGTCTTGATCTTGTGAGGCCTACCACAACCCATCATAGCTTAGCACTATATTTTCCTTATTATAATATTTTGTTGATACATATTTTGAGAAACTTAAACTATTTGAAAACATGTTATTATTTGAAGATCTGTAAGATCTCATGCTATGTTATTTAGGATTTTGATTATGATTTATACTTACTTTTGTGATGCCCTATGATAATTAATGAAGATTATTTATATGTTTAAGTTTTGATCGCAGTACGATGGATATGTATGTTAGTTGCTATCAGGATGTACATTGATTAAGAGTTTATGTTTATACATATCAGATTAAATGTAGATATTTTTTAAGTGACAATGAGTCATTAGATGATGCAAATGATAGTAAATGTGTGTTTTATTTACATTATGTAATTTTATATGTTTTATGTGTTGATTTCTTAGACAATTGATGTGTGCAATGAGTGTGTAGGAAATTGACCATGGTTCTAAAATGAGGATTCGGGAATGAAATTATGTAAATTCCATAATGCTAAGGTTATGTCTATACAAATAGACATGAAACTCATTGTAGTGTGTTTTATTCATGAAATTAATATGCATGATTGTATTTAAATTCAATTTTGTAAATGTGTAAATAAGTCATGCCTTATGTAATTATATTGTGTCACTTGACACATGTGTGCTTAATGTGTTGGCATGGATAGTAAATGTAACTAGTATAGGTTTAAGTCTAACCCAGGGGTTGCCTAGTATAGTTCCCATGCTTAGCCTAGGGTTGAGGAAGATCAAATTGAGTCAAGAGAGTTGAACTTTGTGGGTTAACTTCAGGTGGTGTTTAAGAGGGTCAAATAGGCTTCCCGAAGGTAGTTAGGGTTAAATTTAACCACCCACTTGGTATCCTAGGGGTTAGGGGTAAAATTTAGCTCATTAAGAGGCCTATAACTCATTAATGGCACTTCTAAAATATCTCATTTAGAAACTGACGAAAATAAGAGTTTTGGAAATTTGGAGAAGGTATCTCTTCTTTCCCATGTGAGCCTTAAACTCCATTTATGAGGGAGAATGAAAGTGGGAAGAAGAGATAGACTATAGTCACTTCTCGATTAATGAAGAATAAGATATTACTAGAATGGAGACTTTATAGGGGGTTTGGGAGTAAAATTGGGGTTGTTCACCCACTCTCTATTCTTAGAGACCACTAGTTTTGGGAGGAATGTTGGAGAGGGAAGAAGACATAAAGGGAAAATCTCATCTCAAACTTGATTATTTTCCTTAATCTTGGACTTGATTTTGGTTTCCTTTTTAGAGTATCTTAGAGTAGATTTTATTTAATATGTAGAAATCTTGAAGGAATACATTAATGAAGTCTTATGTTTATTTGTTTCACTCCATGGGTTTTCATGAAATTCCTTTGTAGAGTCCTCTGTTTCTTTTATGCTTATGTTGTTTATAGGATTCTTCAAGGCACACTCACCCTTACGAGGGAAGAGTAACCTTAAAGGGGTGAAAGGATAGAGACTACCCATGTAGTGCAAAGTCTCCCATGTGTGGAGTGATGTACATGGTTTTTTATGTCCCCATGATGCCAATCATGCCCAAGGTCATTTGGGGGTCATAAGGGGAAATTTGATGGCTTGGAGCCATTGTTCTGATTGTGAGGAAAAGGATGTGTAAGGGAATGTTGAGCCCATGTGTGGCCTATTACTCTTATTTATTTATTTTTATTGATGACTTCTCCTCTTGGGTAAGGTCCTCTTTCACCCCTATGTTTCAAGTCTCTTGGAGACCTTTGTAAAACCTTGGGTTTTGGGTGTTTTCTTCTGTTTCATGTTTCAGATTCATTATTTTTTTTACTGTATGTCACTTGTCGCGTTTATAAATCCCCAATCTTGGGAGTGGCCTTTTAAAGGCCTAGGTTGGGAGGTGAGCCTCCATGGTCAAACCATTTTCCTTCATTCATAAATTCATTGGACTCTCTTTGATAGTTTGTGTTGAATCCTTGTGGAAATCTCCTTTTGGTATAATTGTAAATCAGGTTGTGTTGCCAAGTCCATGGAAATCCAAATGGAGCTTGTAATGTAAATAGATATTGTGAAGACATAATTAAAATTAATTTTATGTATGAAAAGGAGGAACTCTCCTATTATTGAAAAACTGTATTTAGTGAATAATATTGTAGAAATTCTTCCTACATGGTTTAAATAATAGGAAGTATGAGTACTTACTATTATTGCATTTTAATATTTCAAAATTTAAATGGGCATTGTTACATTAAAGAGTATAAATTAATTTGCATAATGAAGAGGTGAATATTTAGCTAAACCACTTGATGTATAGTTTTAAGGATGAGTATGAGACATTATCTAATTTAACCCAAAAGGAATTAAGAATGGCTATTTTTCCTCCTAAGCTTAAAACTATCTAGATGCTCAATATATATTTACTTTTATCATAAGAGAAAATCTAATTTCATATATTTAAATCCTCTTTTGAATTAATTATAGGAGTAAAAGGGGTATGTATCCAAGATTATAGGCCTTTTCATATAAACATCTTAAATAAATAAATAAATATGTCATCAATAGTATAATTATATGCTTATTATTTTAAAGATACATATGTTTGTTTTTATAGAGAGGGAATAAGTTTAAGATACCTATAAACCATTTTACATGTATCTATTTGTGAATATATA
>MU225859.1:1118843-1187667 GCA_018584345.1 Thuja plicata
GCATAATTTGATTAATCCCTTTAGGCTTGAATTTAATTAATTGATTTCATGATTTAATTGATCTTTTAAATTGATTTGAATTTTTTCCATTTGATTTGCATTGATTAAATGTCCATTTGATGATATTATGAAGCATTTGGCTGAGATTTATAATTTGGAATGCTTGAGATACACCTGGTAAATTTTAGGCGTCTACAGTATGTTTGGGGATTGCTGGATCACTCTCTTCTTTGTCCAATTCCATACATGAGTCATCTTGTATATCCTTGATGATGATGTTTTCTTTCTTCAGGCTAGCTTCCTTAATGGGCTGGTTAAGTATCTTGCACCACCTTTTAATGCTGTCTTGATCAAGACCAATTAGGTTCCCTTTGAGAAATTCATATGCTCTCATTTTTGGTGAGACCTGCTTTTCATATTTCTTCATCATCTCACTTATTTCTTCCTTCTTTGAATCAGAAGGCATAAGAGTAAAAAGTACTCTTTCTCTTATTTCTTTTTCTTAATGTAGAGAAAATGTCCATCTAGGAAACAATCTCGCTGATAGTTCCTTAGGAATGTCATATTCTGAGAATTGTAGTGGAACATAATGATGTTTGCACATTTTAAATATAATAGGGTCTTCTATCTTATTTTGATCCTCTGGATCAAACTTTAACCATTTCCTAATGTTAGGATCAGAAATAGATGGTGATTCTGAGATATTCTTACAGATTTCATCAATTGTCTTTGGGCTCAATGGTTCTTTCCCCTTGTGCACATCTATGTCAGCTTCATCCATAGCTGAGTCTTCTAGATCCTAACTTTTCCTAACCCATTTCCTTCTTTTGGTCTGTAGCTCCTTTGGTGAGAGCGGTTTTCTCTTGTATGTTCTCACTCTACCTTTCTTTAGTGGTGAAGGAGTTGATGCTTTTGCAATTTTGCTTGTTGTTCTTGAAGGGAATGATGTTTTTTATTTCTTAGGTGGAGGAGGAGGTGGAGAATCTGACTGTGTACCCTCTGAGTCATTCTTTTCTATCTCTCCACCGATAGGTGACTGTCCTTCAGTTTGTTCCTCCTTTGCTTCTGTTTCCTCTTCACCTTCTTCAATGACTGCAAATTGCTTGGTTAACTTTTTAACCATTTTGTTCTTCTTGTTTATAATTTTATTGATAGTAAGATCTGTCTTGATCTTTGATTTGGATTCTTCATAGGTGCCAAATCTTTCTTGCTTGTTGTCAACTGGTTCATTCAATAGTGCCTTGATGCACTCAGTAGCCTGCCCTATTTTGATCTCATATTCAAAATGTGATAGCCAGGATTTCCTAGGTATTATTGGTTTGATATGGGTAAAATTAGTATCTACCATAAAACATATATCCTCTTTGTATTCTTCTATCAGACTTTCAGGTATCCTAGTTCTTGCTTGCATCTTTTCTTTAAATCTTTTGAAGTACTCATTCATTAGGTAATCAAAATCAGTTCCTAATGACTCTATATGCTCACATATTTGTATGGTGACCGGTTTGCTTGTATCCCATACTACTTTTCCTATGGAAGCAAAGTATTCTTCAATGTAAACAAATATGCACATAATGAGGGAACCAAACTTACAAGTGTTTGTCTTTGAAGATCTTATGGTGTTCATGTTCTCATCAAGTTGATTCAACAAAATCTTTGCATGATCCATCTTCTTTCCTTTTTTGATGATCTTATAAGCTATGCTCATAGCAGTGCTTGCTATGCTATTCATTCTGTTGGCCTGGAAGATCTTGTACCCTACCACACATGCACCAAATTTGAGTTCTTCGTCGGTGATATTGTTGACCTTGAGACCTCTCTTGTTTGATTTTGCACCAGTTAGCTTTTCCACTTCCTTCAGGGATGGGTGCTTGTGAGATTGTGGTTTTTCGGTTGTAGGATATGCAGTAACTACATGAATAACATCCTTTGTTATTCATTTTGGCTTATTGAGCCATAAAGTCTATTTATGCATTCTGCTAAGAACTATCTTTATCCATTAAGTCTTAAAAACTCTGGGAAAGTGTAATGCATTTGTGAGACCTTTCACTTCCAGATACTTGTGCTCTTCTTTCAAGTTTCTAGCTTCATCAAAGAGTGCCCTGTAGGCATTATTTAGGTCTAGATCTCCTAATTCTAAGATCTTGCAATGCATATAGGACCTTACATCCTCTACCAGAAAAACCCTAGCTAGGATTCTGGAGAATTCTCTAGAATCATTAGGTTGTGATGCAATTTTTGGGTGAAGCTTGTATTTAGGTTCAACACAAGTGCCTCTACTGATAAGCTTGATCATTTTCTTCTTATCTTATTTCAAATTTTCAACTCTAGAAGTAGATGCTATCGTTTTCAAAAATTTAGGGCTTTTCATAATTTAAATAGTGCGGTTGGCAAATGCAGGTACTTACTAAATTTATTTGATCGCTCATGAATCCTTTGAGTTGAGTTAGAATCTTGCTGAGGTTGCACTTAAATTTTCTCTTCAATCACTCTGCATAGCTCTGCTTGGTTGCTCAAAAATTGCGGGTGCAAAATGAGTTCATCCGTCACACTTTTATAACTTTTGTATCCTAAGTTGTCATTAATTCCCAACAACTCGTTGGTATACAAAGATTGATTTCATCAGTTGAGACATAAATAACTTCTTTGGTGTAGGCACAAAGTGTCAGGATTGCTAGCAGCTTTGGTGACTTCATCGATGATTGTCGGTAAAATGGCGACAAAAACTTTCATCGGCTCAAGGATTACCAATGTCCGTTAGTTTACACTTAGCGACTTTGATTTTGTGTAATGACCGATACATTTTGATAAGTAGTGTTTTAACTTTTCTATGTGTGTTCACCGATGCTAATTTGTACCCATTAACCAATGGTTGTTTTACAAGTAACAATATAGTGCATCTTCAATAATCCTAATTTTGTCTATATGATCAATATGTAAATGGAACCAATGAATAATAAAACTTGTCATAATGTAGTTCCTTACTTGTGCAATTTAGTTGGAGATAGTGATGCCACCAGATCCATTGGATGGGGCGTCATCATTTGCATTGATTTTTCTAGCACCTTTAGTGCTTGTGGCTTTTACCCACATCTTGTTTCTCATCTTCTTGATGTCATAAATGGTGTTTCCATTGGGATAAGTTCTTGTTTCTGTCCGTCGGTCTTTGCAATCTTTTATCAAATGTCCAACCTTATGACAATGTAAACATGCCATACCTAGATTGAACCATCCTCTTGTTTATGTAGTTCATTTTCTCATACAGCTGGAAGATATATGACCACACCTTCCACATGTTGTGTAATTTACCCATGTGTTATAGTCCCAAACATATGAGTTACCTACTCTTGTTGGTTTGTAGCCATTATCAGGTTCTTTTGGTGTCCATTCTTTCTTATTCTTTTTCTAGCATTCCTAATATGTATGTCCATTCATTTTATAGGTAGGACAATACTTGTCCATGTAGGTTTCCTTCTTTGGCTTTGTCACCTTGGATCTGCATTCATATGCCTTGTGTCCTTGCTTGTGACATTTATAACAAATACTAATGAAAGTAGATTGTGATTGAGGAATACCTTTCATTTTATTTCTGCAAGTGTTTGAGGTGTGGCCTGGTTTTCTATAGTGATTGCATGATAGCTTCTTGTTCCTTGGAGTTGTATAAACATTCCTTTGATCTGATTGATTAGATGATTCTCCATTGTTAGTGTACCCTATTCCTGTATAGTTGTTGACTCTTCTTTGACCATCAAGGAAATCATCCATTCTTTTATTTCTATCTTCATCTTTCTTGATCAATTCATTGTGCTAATTCTGAATCTTGACTTCATGCTTTAGTTTTTCATTCTCTTCCCTTAGCTCACCGATGATCTATATTATTTAAATGAGTTTAGTATTTAATCTGTTTGCCTCTTGACTCATAAGAATAATCTAATTGGTAATCTCATGGTGATGATCAGTAAGTCTTTGAATCTCTTTTTTTTTTTCTTGTAGCTTCTCAGTGATTTTCCTCCTATCATCAATATCCAATGTTCTCTCTGATTATGCTTTTCTTGAATCATTCACGACATCAATCATTTTTACCATCCATGTCTCTTGACTGATTTGTAGCATCTTGATTTGCTCTGTCAGATGTAGATTGACTTCTTGTAGACTTGTGATCTCTTCTACTGATGTGTCTAAAGCTTTGCTTGTTGATGATTCAACATAGTTGAAGTAATATGGAATCTCCTCTTCTTGATAATATTTTTCATTAAGCTTAGTTTCCATGATCTTTCTTTCATCAAGCAACTTTATAATGCTTACTCTCGCCTCTTTATACTGCTCATAGTAAATCTGAATTTGTAATTTCTCATTCTCAATAGTCTTGTCCAGTCTGTACTTTTCCATTGAGTTGATCTTTTCTCTTAAGTCTTTAAGCTTTTCAAGAAAGATACTTAGCTCTGATACCAATTGTTGGAATTATTGGAATGATGTACTAAGAGGGGAGGGGTGAATCAGTACCTCTAAAAATTTTTATGTGGTTGGCCCATTAACCTTTGAGTCATTAGATTTGTATATTCCTATCTATCTATTCATCTTTCTATATGTATGTGAAATCATAATATAAGTTCTTTACATGTGTAAATATTCAAGAAACATTCATGAAAATAAATAACACATAACACATGATATGATATCGCAGAAAACTCCTGTTAGGAAGTAAAAACTGCAGTGGGGATGTCTACCCACAAAACTTCACTATCTGCAGATAAGAAGGGAGCCAGTAAAGAATTAAAATTGATCACTTCTGATGATCTACCCTATTAAGAGTATTATAGTGGAGACCTGTTAGTGTCTACTTCATTTGAAGCTTTTAGAACACCATTAGGTGTGCACTCTGTTAAGAGATTTATCAAAGAAATATTAAGTCCACCTTCTACAAAAGGATTTTAGTTGTGATGCACTTGTTAGAATGAAACTACAATATAAATGTTGATCTGATAGTGAATTCAATCTCTAATTGTTGATAACAAATCATGTAAAGCTTACAATGTAAATGTAATCACCTTGAGTGATTGAGTGATACCTTGTCTCTACTCGTCAGTAGCCTTTTTGTGTTCATGATAACTGACTTGATCTATTTTTGTACTTTGCATGAGTTATCTTCTACTACTTAGATTCTCTCCATGGATACTATCATTTGTCAAATGATTACAAGTCACATTACATTACAAATGATTGAACATCTATTTATACTAGTTTCTAGCTCTATTCTTGATTCATGCTTTACAAATTAACTCTAGATCCAAGGTTTACATTGACCTTGATCTTTAGTTAGATATGTTTTAGATCCATTAGGATGCTTTAAAAAATTCACAATTTTCTTGCTTGACCCTCAAGTAAAGATTTAAAACAAATAAAAAATCTATAAATAGAATTACAGTGTTTTATCTGACATGTAAAGTCAGATCCACTTTTTGCGGGTTCTGTAATTGACTGTCGATTTTGATGGTCAGGTTGTTCTATCAGTTTTGTACTTTGTCAGTGTCCCTTAACTAAACTATTCATCGAGTATGCCTTTTCTACTCTGTCGGTGATGTTCTCAAAACTGTATCGTCAGCAATGCTTGTCGTCAGTTTGACTCTTGTCAATGTTCATCGGGCAAGTCTATACTTAGTATTTTTATGGAAGGCATTTTTATCTCATCGAGTATCCTTGCTTTCTACCAATTATGCTTATACTGATGAACTTTATCATGTTTTTCCCTTTAAGTATACTAATGGTAAAACTTAATGTCATCAGATGGAAACATAAAAGACTCTACTGATTACGTTTCCACTATGAGATGCCCCCAAATGAATACAAATCAAGGGAAATACCACATAAACATAAAAAGAACATAGAAGGGATCTACCTACTATGGGGTCAGTATGATCATAAGATAACATGTACTTATATATATGATATTATTGAAAATGAATTGACACTATTCCCCAAAGAAAGTAGAACTAAAATCACAATAGAGGAAAGAAAATTCAAGATTTACAAAGAAGAGTCTTTTTTGACCACAACATGGAGACCAAAAAGAATCAGTACTACCATGTCATAGATCCAAGTGGACTACACAAGGAAAACATTTACAAACAATAGCACAAGTACAAAATATCATGAAAATGCCATATAGAATAATACAGATACATATAGAGGAATTATACAATAGGTTTGATTCCTTTATCACCTTGCACCAACAAAGTAACAACGGTCGTATAAAAGAGTCTAACAAACATTTAGCAAACACATTATGGGAGAAGCACAGTACAACATGAAAACACAAAAAGGGCTACCATGAAGGATAAGCCAATCAGGTGCATCACCTAATCTCACCATCTCGGTTTATATCATTTAGGGAAGGTGGGAAACTCACAAGAGGGACTATATCCAATACAGTAGGAATAATTTCCATTTCCAAACAAGGATCCTCTTGAGAACCGTGTTGCTCGATACTAGGTGTAATTTTCAATTGAGTTGAAAGCATATGAGGTAAGTCAGTATCAAGATCAATGCTCTCATATTCATCACTAAGATCAATAGGATCATCTAAAGTATCTTCCTCATCAAGATTATTTAAAATGGGATCTAAGATGCGAATAGGATCATCATACTCATTCATCTTAACATCATTATGAATATTAACTTCTTCCAACACATCTGGCATCGGTTGGTCAAAAGAAGGTAAAAATTTTCAAAGAAAAGAAGCACGGGCCCTAGCATTAGCTCTACGCTTCTTATGATGTTCGTTAGCATATTTATTATGTTTTTCTTTGTTTGACATATGTGGAGAAATAGGAGGAATAACAATGGGTTCCTTCATAGATTCAAAAGGAGGATTGGTAAGATTCACAGTAGGATGAGAAGTGACACTGGGAAGTTGATTAATAGAGTTAGCAGTAATAGATAAAGGAGGTATAGAAGGAGTGGGAAAAAGACCATGGTTAAGATCTATCCGAGGCATGCTTAACTTGACTATCTTGCAATATTTATAGGCTTTATATGAATGAAAAAGGTTTTCAGGGAAAGGAGGACATGAGTTAGGTAATGAAGGCCAAAAGAAATCAAGAGTAGCACAATCTCTAGGCCTAGAAGGTTGATACAAACTATGATTAATAATTTTTACTTCTCCATTATGAATGAACTTAAGCCATTTATGAATAGGAGAAGCAATAGCATGCATAACAGTTATCCAAGGAAAACCAAATTTGACTTGAAATTGAACAGAAGTAGGAACGATAATGAAGGTAGTATCTACAACCTTGCCACAAAGTTCAACAGGCAAGTTAATAGAACCAAGTGTAGTATAGAGAAAACCAATGCAAGTTTGGATCCATGCATCTGATGGATCATAATAGTCACGTAGTAGGTTTTTCATAAAAATATTTTTCTCAGTAACGACATTTATTAAAGATTTAAGATCAACAAGATAACCACACGTAGGTGTCTTAGCAATCCTATTATAAATATAAAGGGGACCATCAGGAGCCTTAATAGTCTCAGATTCATCAAAGGTAATTGAAAATTCATGAGGTCGCTTATCCTTAATTTGTTTCTGAGTTTTAGGTGGAACTTGAAGTTGAGGTGGAGGTAAAGGATCTTGAACAATAGATTGAGATGAAAAAATGCTCTCCAAACGATTAAAAATGTGATTAAGATCATCTATCTTTGAATCATAAATAATATCCACAGAAGATGGTTGAGAAATGGTATTAGTATCATGTGTAGGTAAAGGATTCATATAGATTTGAATGTTTTGATTAGGAGAGACAGAATTGTTCCCATTACCATCAAAATTATCAACAGATAAAACATTAGAATTGATTAAGTCTTGAACTTTATGCTTTAGAGAATAACATTTTTTAGTATCATGGCCATTATGGCGATGGTATTGGAAAAAAGATTTAGAATCAAAGGATTTTGAAGCTATTGTAGTAGGAAGGAGAGGTTGAATAGGAGGCAAGGTAATCATATTATCACTTAACAACCTACTCATAATAGAATGTAAAGATTCAAAGAGAGGAGTAAATGTATGATTCATACAGAAAGAAGTGGATGCAGAAGTGGCATTGTGGGATGCAACAACAACTTGATTAGCAACCACATTCATCTATTTATTAATCTTGTTATAGTTGTTAGGTTTCTGAAACTTATTAGGATTAGGAGAAGTGTAACTCTTATCAACTGGAATAGGAGTCATTGGAGTGTTTCTCTCAAATTCACTCACTTGTAATTGATAATGATGAAGTGTTGCACAAAGTTGTTGAAAAGAGGTAAATTCAGTAAGCAGAATCTTATCTCTAATATCCTTTTGTAAATTTGCAATAAACATATGTTGAATATCAATATCAGGAACATGATAAGAAATCTAAGCATACAAATGCTTAAATCTACCAATGAAATCAGTCAATTTTTCCTTAATGTTTTGTTTACAATGCATTAAATCAGTTAAGGAAACTTGTGCACCAATGTTGTTTTGAAATTGTTGAATTAAGGTGTTAGCAAGTTTAGGAAAAGAATCAATGGAATAAGGAGGTAAAGAACAATACCATTGCAAATCCTTATCATGAAAATTTCTAGCAAATATTTTAGCTCAGATCCTATGGTCATGATAATAATCACTACAAAGGATTTGAAATGTTTTAACATGAGTAACAAGATCGCCTTTACCATTGTAGTTCTCAAGATGAGGCATATCGTCTTGTTGAGGAACAGAAGCACGAATAATGTCTAAAGATAAAGGACTACCCATGTCACATGTAGGAATGCTAAACTTGGATTGGGTTAAGGATGCAAGTTGTTGTTGTAAAGATGACACAGTTTGAGCCAAACTAATAATTATGGAATCATTAGAAGACATAGGTGGCATAGGAATATTAGGAACACAAGGCAAAAGTGTAGGAAGCAGCAAGAATAGAAGACACAACCAGTGGAGCACTTGGAACCACAATTGGAAGGGGATTTGAATAAGTAAAAGGTACACTATGATATGAAGGTTGTGAGGTATGTAGAGATACTGGTGGAACACTCACATGAATATATGAAATTGGGAGAGATGTAGTCATCAAAGGAGGAGTATAAATATGAATACTAGGTAAAGGAATAGAAGAAGGTCCCTCACTAGTGATAGGAGGATTAAATCCTAGATCTTGAGCTTCTTGAGATAAAGGTTTAACATTCAATTGCACAAGATGAGTGATACCACACAAGAGATTAACACCTTGATCACTATCATGAAGGAATTTCTTAAGGGCCTTTATAGCTTGAAAGGAATCTTGATTATGGTTTTCTTGAATAAGGCAATTTCCCATTTTATCAAATTCAGTTGAAAGTTTTTGCACTTGTTCAGGAGGAACTCTTAAAGCATCATCCTCATCATGAGACGAGTGAGAAGAGTTATGCTCCATAGAAGGATTGGAATCATGAGTGATCAAATTTTCATCCGGGATCCTAAGTAAAGGAGGTGAAGACTCAAGATCAAAGGAACCCATAAGTCTACGACTCCTTCTAACCAAGATACTATAGGTAGGACTAGAAGTGGTAAAGCTCATACACCAATGTAATGCAAATGAACTAATTTAGGAAACACAAGATTGATTTTTAATTTTTGAAATGTAAATGCAAGAACATAAAAGAAATCTAATATAATATGCATGCAAGATCTAACATAAAAGATGTAAATCTAACACCAAAAAGAAAGAGTTGTCTATCACGGGTTCACCAAAATGTAATATAAGAAAATAGATATGTTTTCATTTTAGGGTTTTCTATTATCCTATATTATATTTAAAAGAATGATTTGTGTTTAAATGTAGGGGGTAAATAACATTCTCTCCTTCTATCCTTAGATGTACAAATGAAAGATCCAAATTAATTAATCCAAAATGGAAGGATCAATGCATAAATGAATCAACCATTTAGAAAGATGGACAAAAAGGAAGATCTTAAGTACCTATTTATTTATTTATTTGAATGTGCAATAGATTAAGAACTTTAATTGAAATAGATAGGAAAAAAGTACAAACCTTGAAATATTGAAGATTTGAAGAATGTTGTTTTCCAGGGACTACACTCAGTTTCTGGAAACTTTGAGACCAAATCTAGAATAGAAACATAGAGACAAACAAAACCCAGAAATAATTTTCCATTCTGACATAGTTCTGTTTTGTACCCTCAAGTCAATGTCACCATTGACCTAAAATTTTTGATTCTAACCTAGGGAAAAATCGATCTAAAAAGTCTCAGACTAAAATTCTATTTTTGGATCCTGAAATTTTGCCAAAAAGGGTATCCAAATCTACACTATGATTTTCTGTTCCGAACCTGTACCTATAAAAAAAATGGTTTTTTTGTTGGGGGCAGGGGTTTTCTTTGGTCAAACCCTAGTTTTGGAATTAACCTCAAAGTATAATAGAAATTGCATGAATAAAAAAAAAGTAAATGCACAAATTCACCTTGCTTGTAGTAGTCCTTGTGGCTGATTCAAGTCCATGAATCCACAAGAATGTATGCAGCAAAAGGGATGTAGAATGTAGGATGTCTTCAATCAATTTCTTGTAGATCTTCAACACCAATCTTGAATGGGTTCTTGAATTGGAAGAGGCTTGGAAGAATGTGGATGGAGAAATCTTCAACAAGAGGGCTCCATGGAGCTTGAATCCTTCAATGGCCACGAATGGATCTCCTTGATGAAAATGAGTGCTTGAGAAGTGCTTGAGAATGGATGAATGCTTCAATGGATACTTGGCTTGATTCAAATCTTGCTTCTTAACCTTTGGATCTCACTCTTCAAGTCTTGAAATTTTTTTGATTCTTGATTCATGTAGATAATGATGGTTAGAGAAAAAGAGAGGAGAAAGCTTCCTTTTATATGAAACTAGGACACAATCCTCTAGAGAGGCCAACATAGGAGAATTAAATTAAAATTGGACCCATGACCCTAGAAGAGGACCTATATTCAATATAATTTAAAATTTGTTGTTCCAAAGACCGAAACAGCTGACCCAAAAGCGGGAATTAACTTTTTCCAAAGACCGACATTCGGAAACCCCAAAATTTTGAAATTTGAATCTCAGGTCTAGAAAAGGTCAATTGTGACCTAGGTCAAGGTCAAGATCGACCTTGACCAAAAAGGTCAACCTTGACGCTAAGGTCAAAGTCCTAGTTTTTCAGTCTGGGGTGCCAGAAATAGGTTGGAAATAAAGGACATGGGGCGGAATAGGTTGATAAAGCCAGATCAAAGTTAGGAACCTATTCAAGGCGCTTGACATGACCCCAAATTACTTACTCGAAAGGCTAAACCAGTCTACCATGGAAGTGCTTCTATTTTCTGACTATACAATATATGTGTGTGTGTGTGTGTGTGTGTGTGTGTGTGTATACATACATACAAATATATATATATATATATATATATATATATATATATATGAAGTTGAAAAAATGATGTTTATTAATAGCAAAGGAAACATATTTTTTTTAACCCCATGCATGTTCTTTAAAAATCATTTTGAAATATGATTTTATAACAAAAGAAAAAAAGTTACAAAGGGCGGGAGGGCTGCAACCCTACCCAACCCCTCCTTTCTCACATGAGATGGGTGGGGAGGGCCGACCATCCCCACCCAGGCAGTAGCACCTGTGAAATCAGGGTGACGATCCACCACGGTGGCGGCAGCCCAGCCCCACCTCCACCAATCCTCAACTCTCCCAACTTCTCCTTCGCACTCCTTTGCTTAACCCTCCACCTACGCGGCTTGTGCCACTTGTGCAGAACCCTCTGCATAAACACCCTCCTCCACCACCTGTGTACACTTCCTCCACCTTCGCCCTCTGTGTGCCATTTTTCCACCCTCTCACAAAGCCACCACCCATTTAGAAACTTGGCCTCCCTCCCCACTGAACATAGAGCTGCATGCCATTCCTCTTCACCCATCAGACATGGATAGGGTTTTGAAACCCTATCCCTTTGCCCAAAATAACTAATAAAATATTAAGCATAAATCACATAGGCTTTAAAAAAATAAACAGAGATATAAATTTATTTTTATAGACTTATGGGGACGAAGATTAGATTTAGATTTAGATTACATTTTTTTAATTTCAATTTGGATTTCAAATTTCTATTCAAACTGACTTAGCTTCTATTGTGGACTTTAAGGTTAGAATTTTCTAGAAGGATTTATTAATTAAATAAATTAGTAATTAATAGATTAAGATAAAAATTTAATTCATTAATAGAGGGGGATTAATATATATAATTTCTAAAGGATTAGATATTTTAAAATTCTTAAAGGATGAACTTAAAAGGGTTTAACTATAGAATAATTATTAGAGATCATTATGGATTAATGGACTAGTGGATTAACTTAGTCAAACCTAGTCAAGCAAAATCTACTTGAACCTGTTCAGGGTTCTTAACTTATAACTATAAACCTAACTAATAGACAACTAGATACATGTGTACATACTAATATAGATATCAGTTGTCTTTTAGAAAAAAAATTCGTAGGAGTGTTTTGCCCAAATTTTGGGCATGACATTTTGGTAGCAGAGCGTAGTTTCAATGTTGGGAACTTAAAACTCACTAGGAAATAACTAAACATTTTTTTAATACATGTGTGTGATTCCTCCTATTACATGATAGACCTTTCATCATGGACATGGTCATAGGTGTACCCCCTCAGTTCATGAGGAGATACACCTGATGTAGTGGTTCTCGGAGGAAATTAGGATCCTCCTCCTGAACCACCTCTGAACCCAAATGCAGACATATTGATGACACTAAAAAAACTTGCCAAAATTATCCTGGACAGGATGCCTCTAGTTGTACAATAGAATGTGTAGCAGGATAGAGAAGGATGAGTATCCTCACCCAAAGAATGGAGTATGAGTCCACCTCCTATATTTGTTATGGAACAGGTAGAGCACAAGATTGGTTCCATTGGTGGTCCAGATCCTCCGCCCAGGATTGAGGCTCATAGGTTTGAGAGAGCACCCTAGATATAGGGGATAAAATTAGAGAATTGATGTGACTCCAACACCTCTATTCTTGGGAGCTACAAATGGGACGAAGGTTGATTCTTGGCTTTTGAGCCATAAGAGTTGCTTTGGTTTGCGTTCCTATGGGAGAAACCATAAAGGACAAATTTCTATTCACCTTATTAGAGAAGGAGCCTCCACTTGGTGGAAACACGAGGAATTCAAGGGTCACCTAGTTATAGATACCCTGGCTTGGGATTCTTTTATTGAGATATTCAAAGCCAAGTATCTCTCAAAGTAGTTTAGATAGTGTCCCATAGAAAAATTCCACAATCTCCAGTAGAGGGGACTTTTAGTAGCCCAGAATGAGGGAAGGTTTATTAATCTCCTCCCTTATGTGTAGTATATGAGGGACGAGAATCTATAGGTCAAATGATTCATAAAGGGGTTGAATCCTGCTATAGCGGGTAAGTTACGCATGGTACCGATAGGATACTTATGATTCACAGTGGATAGAGCCTTGGTAGAAAATAGAAATGAAACTAACATGATTTAAGACAACATCTACCAAAGAAGGTTAGTATAAACTCTAAATGAATGCAAGAAAATTCTAAGCACATAATAGCATGATAAATATCATGCAAGAATAATGGGTTATTTACTCTTGGCCAGGCTCCTATTTATCTAATTTTGGAGGGCTTGGGTGAGGTGGATCACATATGGAATCCACATAGGTGCCACACGAAGGAAACATAAGCCATGCAAGAGGAAGAGTTTACTCACACATGTGTGAGCAACTTGAGATGTGATGGGTCAATGTGTACTTCAAGTACACATGCAAGAGATTTTTCATAGATGTGTAATAAAAAGTCATAGATTTGGTCCAATGATTACTTTTAGAAAGAGTAAGAGAGTGTCATCAAGGTTGTAGGAAACATTGTTTGAGAAAAATTAGAATTCTTTGAAAAGGTAAATTTTTTAAATTTTCTCACACGTGTGAGGAAATAATTAGGACTAATTGGTGTAGGAATCCTCAAACTAGCCTAATTAACCTTAGTTAATTAGAAACTAGGTCTATTTGGTGAGAGTGATGTGAGGTAGGGTGGGATCTAGGCCTAGATTTGGGATTAATTTAAATTAATCTTGGTTTAGAAGTACATTAGCATATGAAGGGAATAAATAAATTAAAATTTATTTAAAGGGGTATTTTACGGAGGGGGTATTAAATAGAAATTAATACACTTGGGGGAGAGGTATTTAAATTAAATTTAAATACTTTAGAATAGTGAACCTAATTTAATTAAATTAACCTCATTTAATTAAATAGGTGGGAGAATATAACGAATATAATTAATTAAATAATTATAATGTTAAGGGATATTTTAGGCGTCTACATTTTTCCCCTCTTTGATGCGACATAGAGGATAGCATCGCGTCAAAGAAAATAAACGAAGATGCCCCAGAGAGAACATAAATTTCTAAGGTGATGATGGTAAAGAAGAGTAGCCCGTCGAGAAAATAATGAATTTTTTTTTTTGTAAAATTTTCTCGAAAAGAAGTAGAAGAGAGGAAAAATAGGGAAAGTGCATGAATTATGAGAGGATGAGGAAAAAATAGGGAAAGAAAAGGGTCCAGGATGGAGAAAGGGTCCCAAGGGGCCTATAAATAGGTGATGAGGGCCCTAGGAGAAGTCATTTTCACTCACAAAGAGAAAAAAAGGAAGAGTAGAGAGAGAGAATGGCGGATGCCCAAGACCGTATGTAGCTAGGAGAGTGGGTCTAGACACACCAGCTGCTGGCCAACATAGGACCACCGGTGAGTCCTAAAACCATGCTTAGTTCCTTGATTTAAGTTTTGCATTTAATTCTCATTTAATAGCATTTATGGTGGGGAAAAGGATATCGGGGTAGAGACGATGATTGATAGATCATCATCTATAGAGATGATGATCGACCAATCATCATCTGTGGAGAAAATGAAATAATCATCATCATCTACGTAGATGATAATTTCTAGATTGTTATTGGCGTAGATGACAATCTCAATTTTTTGTCTACAAGGATGAAGAAGGGGGATGTAGATGAAAATTGAAAATGATCATTTGGGCAGACACGGGACAATGGCGTTGAGTGTGGGTAGGCATTGGAGAGGCCAATCATGGATCAGCATCTCTACCGATCGGCATATACGTCGATCGTCATTTGCACGGGTTAATCGACATCTCCACCGATTAACCCAATAGACACTGGGGGAGGTTTCAGGAGGGGAAAAAAAGATGCTATAAGGGGAAAAGGATGCCCCAGGCGTAGGAAAATGACTGACACACAAGAATTTGGGAATCTAGGAGGGAGTAGCACCATTTTAGTCACGGGAGAGTTGGTCGAAGATAATGGAACTACCAAAGTAACTACCGGTAGCAGAGTGGGGACAGATCACATTATGCAGCCTTGAGTACATTAACTTATGATCATGGTTGAGAGCACATAATGTAATAGTGATTGCACTGATTGCGAGTTGACACAGCCCCACCTCCCATTTTCACTTTTTGATAGGGGAGGCTACCATTACCATGTTTGATGTCTGGCGGATATACCGCATAACTAATAGGGGTATGATACAAGAGTATGTATAGGAGGGCCCTGATCCATATGTAGATGGAGCATTCGGGTGATCGTATGATCAGATTCCCACTTTGAGACAATGGTTATCATGGAGAGCGGCGATGGTAGAGCAACCACGGTTGCAGAGAGTTGCTTTGTACTTGGCAGATCTTATAAGAGGCAGGTTGATGTCAGACCATGCAGGCCATGGATTTCCTTTGCAATGGACATGGGTAATTAGTGCCATGCTAGAGGATGAGGGAGTGTAGTATTGATGGGGATACACCATCCTAGGATATTTATACTATGATCTTCACTTGTGTGCCTATTGAAGGGACAGGTCATTAGCTGTAGGGGTGACACTGCTACTAGTGTGGGCTTGGGAGCATATCATTGTGATATGACCCATCAAAATTCATGAGACTCAAGAGGCTTGTGAGCCATATGTATGCAAATATTGACTGCCTATTAGATATGATTTGACAAACTCTGTGGGTCATTGGAGGTGTACCATAGATGAGATATCGAGTTTGGACTAGACACCATACATAGGATGTGAAGCATGGGGGTATCAGGTCCCACAACAACAGGATTATGTAGAGGACAGGTGGTAGGATACATTCATTCTGAGGTATGTACAAACAAATTGCTGGTTGATTGGTTGGACAACATAAATGATTACATGATACATGCCCTCATGAGCATTGTGACATTTTGTTCGAGTGTAGGATGTAGTTTCAGATGGCTTCCCACATCCACTAGTTACCCAAAAGGTAGGGAGTTTATGGGGGATTGGGGTGGATGTGAGGGGTGTGAAAGAATATTTTTTAGGTATGGTTGCACTACCATGGTAACCAATACAAGATTTGGTGCGAGAAGCGGCAGTGACATCTGCATATGCTTAGTGGTGGATCACATGAATGAAGATTAGATTGACCATCCTAGGGATCATACAGATAGGTGAGAACCTAGTAGGGGGTGAAGATGGCATGAGAGTACATGGATATTACGGGGATATGATGGAGGAGGTGAGGGAGGAGACAAAGGCTAGAGAGTGGCAGCATAGAGATGTGAGGGAAGATACATGTACCTATTGATAGAGCCCCACCAGTGATACCATATGTTCAAGGATAAGGACAGGTACTACAGGTACCATTATAGGGGAAGGGGTCATAGGTATAGCAGATATAGGTATAGTGGCCATAGGGGCCACTAGAAGGGTACATATCACAAGATGTGCATGATATGGTAGTCGTAGAGTGGGATAGTCTGTAGACAGAGAAGAGGAGAGTACATGGACTCTTGGCTACAAACCAGGTATCAAAGGGTTTGTACAAAAGAAGTTGGCCTAGGTGTAGGGGTTGTTGTTAGTGGAGAGAGCACATGTAGACAGTGCATAGGGGAATTATATACCCTACAAGCTTGAGTTACTGCAAGAGATTTTATGATTATTGATACTCATACAATGGTGATAGTAGGTAGCACATGTGCAGAAGAAGTTAGATGCGTTGAGATTAGAGTTGTAGGGGGGACATTAGAGAGGAGTATAGGGGAAAACAAGAGATCTATGTATAGGATGTGACTAGACCATGGGTTATGTAGGTGGTACAAGATTCCTTCACAACACATAGATGGGAGACCCGAGTAGTCTGTGAGATGGAGTATTATTGTCATCTCTATTATGAGCCCGTCCCTGAGGATTAGCGAGCGATAGTATACAATGAGAGTTCAGACACACATACTATAGGTGGAGGGACATCAAAAGTCTTAGTAGGGATGAGACCTCCCCAAGATAGAGGTGGGGATGGTACAGGAGGGGCAGGGCCATCTACTCAGCTAGATTCATGAGACACATTAGAGATTTTTGATACATAATTTTTGAGCATTTATATGTACAATGATATTTTGATATATACATGTATATAGATATTTTGGATACTTGATTATGAGATATATATACATACATGACTGTAATGGTCCTATGTGATGTGTGTGTGTTTCTTAAATTTCTATATGCATATGATATATTTATTACTGACATGTGTGATGTAGGATGTGTGTGAGCATTATGTGATGGTTCTGATATATCTATGATTTAGGGATGTTCATGTATTTACGATGCTTCTATGTGATTTATATATGTGATAAATCTATGTATCTATATGGTGTATGTATAATGAAAATGGAAATGGATTATAAAGATTAATGCAATCTGGTATTAAATGCATAACAAAATATAATATGCATGGCAAATATATGGGAAATAATGATTAATGCTATGAATAATAAATGAATGATGAACCTAAAAAATGCATCTAAATGAATATTATTATGTGATTTCTTACATGAAATGTGAATTCAATACTTAAACTCATCATCACCATAATAATAACATAATAACATAATGAATAACCTAGGTGAATGCAACTAATGAAGACTCCAACAAGGACTTTGTTTTTTTGTGTGTATCAACCATAATTGATAGGATCATTTAGCTAGTTGTAGGAGGGTGAATAAACAAGAATCTTGCCAAGAGTAAAATGTAACATGACCTAACTAAAATGAAACCTATCTACATGATTTTTGTGGGATTATATAGTGTTTATTTTGGAGAGAACACCCTAGTTTTATATTGCAGAAGGACGTATGCACTCTATGTTAGAAAACTCAAGTGATATTTTTCCTTTGGGTGGACTAGACTCTCAGACAAAGAGATAGATTTAGGATCATAGATGTGGGATTTTAGTCATAATGGTACCAATTCCATGACACTCATGGGGATATTTAGCACACCCAGATCTTGTTGATGGATTTGGTGGTATGTGTACAAATCCTTCCTTGATTGAGGCATGAATAATCATAACTGTGTATCAAAAAAAATTGTGCTAAACCTATCAACAAATAGATCACACTGCAAATGAAATGTATTTCAATACACACTACTCAAGATATACCAAGATATGAAAGATTGAGGCAATCAACAAAAAGGCATCATGACCAAGAACTTATTCAGTCCAAAGTTATTTCCATGAACAGGATTGGGTCATGAAGAATTGATGAGCTGAAGCTGGAAGGATACATCTTGATGGGTAAATATTGATTGATGTTGAAATCAAAATTTGTTGGCAATAGCTTGTGAAAGGAATAATAGCTGAGAAATTCAGTCTAAAAGTTTATTTGTGAAACATTCTTGTGGTCACTGTGTGTGGGAAAAATCTCAGTGTCATGGGATAAATCTCAGTGTCTGAGAATCTTTAGGATATGGGTTGATGGCAAAGGCGGTGGCAAAGATGACGATGGAATGTGAATTAGGACAAGGATAGAACCTACATGGATATGGGTTTATTCTGGAAAAGAGATGAAATCATGGGTAGGATGGTCCAAATAGATGATGGATTTGACTACACTTGGCCCGTGAAACAAGTTTTCACCATGCTACTTATCCATTGCACCACTGAAGTGTTTTTCACAGATGGATGGACTTATTTCTCTTTAATCTTTTGCCTTTTTTTTGCATTATCAAGGTTCCTATTGACCAGGTTTTCACCAGGATAACAAGTTTTTTAGAAATATTTCTACTTTTTAGATTTGTTCAAGACAATTTTATATTGTTTAGGAATTTTTGTTTCTTTTTTTATTTTTTTGAATTTTTGGAGACTTTTTGTAGTACAAGAGGAAATGTTGGAAGATTAAACATAGAAGTGCTTGAGATATAGAATATTTAAAGGATCAGGGATAGGATCTCCCTCTAGTGTTCCAATCTGATAAACTCCAAACCCAAATTTAGCTGTGATCACAAAATGTCCCAACCAGTTATGCTAAAACTTTCCTTTATTTTCACTTTTCTAGAGATTCTTCATGTTGTGTTGTAGGAAAAGATCATCAACTTCAAACTCATGAGGTTTGATTTTCTTTTTGAACTATAAGTGTAGGAAATTTTTATTCACATGGAGATAGTTCAGGTCATTAAGGCGTCATTCATCAAGGAGTTCAAGATCTTGCAAGTGAGAAACTTGATATTCTTCTTTAGACATCAGATTCTTTAGGGAGATTCTGAGGGAAGGGAGCTCAATTTCAATGGGAAGAATAGCCTCAGTACTGTAAATGAGGGTGAACAGAGTGGCTCTAGTGGGGGTACAAATGGAAGTGTGATAGGCCCAGAGGGTAGGATTTAGGTGAAGGTTTTAGTCTCAACCAGCATCATCGACTATCTTTTGAGGATTTTCAAGATATTTTTATTTTTAGCCTCTGCTTGACCATTTCCTTTGGGGAAGTACTTGGGCGAGAAATGTTGGGTAATTCTAAATTTATTACATAGCTCTGTAACATCTTTGATCTTGAAGGGGTACTATTATTAGTGATAATGTCTTGGGGGATGCCATAGCGACAGATAAGGTAGTTCAAGATAAATTTTGAGATATGTTTGTCAGTGGTGTAAGTAAGAGGGATGACTTTGAGCCATTTTGTAAAGTACTCTGTGGCAGACACAATGTATTTGTGGCCATTAGAAGAATTTGGAAATATATAGCCAATGAGTTCAAGTCCCCAACGGGAAAAAGGCCAAGGTGTGATGGTAGGTTGAAGGGACTGGGAGGGAGCGTGTATCAAATCATCATGTTGCTGACAAGGTACACATTTCTTCACATAGTGATAGACATCTTGTTCCATAGTAGGCCAATAGTATCCCATGCGTAAAATTTTCTTGGCCAGAGTGAGTCCACTAGAATGGGCCCCAGAGATCCCTTGATGTACGTCCTCTAAGGATGTTTGCACCTCCTCTGAAATCAACCACCTTAGAAGAGTTCCGTCAAAATGCTTTTAAAATAAGGTATCTCCAAGGATTGTGTAATGTGAGGTGCGATAGATGAAGGTTTTATGTTGGTTTGGTGTGAGGGTAAGAGGGGTATTTTTTTCTTTAAGAGAAGAATATATTGCATGATACTAGGGGGAATTAGGATAAAACATAACACACACCATCTCAGTCTATGGTTGGTCATAGGCAAGAACCATAAGATTTGTAATAAGAAACTTACTGTTGGAAATGAGTTGAGTAACTGAGAGGGGAGGGGTGAATCAGTTACCACAAAAAAAACCCAAGTCCCTTAGATGTCTTAAACAAATTTAACACTATTTCTCGCTTAACATAGATATTTCACTTTCACTCGATTAACATAGAAAATCTTAAGATATGAACTGTGATTATCTGTAGTAATTATTTGCAAAAACATAAACCATAAAGCAAATGAAATGTACACAGACAACACCAAGATTTAACGTGGAAACCCAATATGGGTAAAACCACTAATAACAACTAGTCATTGTTTTTCACTCTTCTAAAGTGATCCCTATTAGGAACCAACCCTATTAAAGGTTACAATAACACACTGTTAGGTGTGACCTGGTTAGAGAATTTAATCACCCTGTAAGGAGTGGCCTTGTGAGAGGTCTTTAAACACTTCAACATAGAAATGTCACCTTGTGAGAGGATTTACAAAAGATTGTTAATTCTATTATGTTAAGAGATTTTTAGCATTACTACAATTGTTAGAGAGTAACAATGGATTGACCTATTTTGATAAGAAACTATCTTTTCTAATTTAGATCTCTGTTCTAAATTAATTACTCGATCCTCATTGATCGAATATTCTATTGTAGTCCTCTATATTATTTCCTCAATTAGAATCCCATCTGATTTTGCCTTCACTCTTCATATCACACTTCACATGCAATTCCACATCACTACTATTATCTCTCATAATTCAATCTAAACTTGACCTTACATATATTAGTTAAGCCTTGTCAAGTTGTTCTTGATATCCTTCCAAATAAATAATAAATCTCATGTCTGTTGGCTGCATATGACTAATTATCCATAAAATATAATCCACTCTTAGTCGGTTGACACTAACTATTTTGGTTGGTCAACACTGAAATCCTTCAACGCCCGACCAACACTGTAATGCCCAAGTGAACTTGATTAGAACTAAAAAAACCTTTGGTCATCTTCAATGCCTGAGCGAGCTTTACAGACACTGACTCTTCTTGGATAGGATTAGCCATTTGTGTAAACATCACTATACTTGTGTAAACCTCAATGAAAATACACAATTGAATAATTTTCATCAACAATCTCCCTCTTTGGCATTGATAGAAATACAACATGTTATAACAGAAAGAATTATAGAGAAGTAGACATAAGAATAAAATATTATTAATGTCCTTAGCTTCATTTTGATTCTCATCCAAATTTATTAATGTATTTAGCTTCATTCTGATTCTCATCCAAAAGTCCCTCAATCACTGAAATACAAATTTCTCCCTCTTACATTAATCTTTTTCTTTGATAAATTTCTCCCTCTATCATCAATCTCTCCATCATTAATCTTTCTCTCTTTCACTAATCAATATGACATACATTAATCTCTCCCTCCATCATGAATTATTATGAAATAAAGTAATCTCTCCCTCTTTGAAAACCAATGCTAAAGACACCAACTGACATATCCAATGAAATTGTAATGTACCTATCTGTACTGATTCATATGCAATAAGCTCTAAATATATGCATCAACATGTTAAGTCTGTTCTATAGCTTAGTTGATGCATCACTAAACTGTGTTTTAGTGAGCCTCGGTTGGGGGAATTACCCCTAGCATTCCTCTAAGATACAAAAATGCATCCTTAGGTATCACTTTTGTGAATATTTCTACAATTTGTTCTTTGGTATTCACATATTCCAATCTTACTTCTTTGTTCTGAACCAATTCCCTCAAGAAATGATACTTTATTGCAATATGTTTAATCTTGGTATGCATCACAGGGTTCTTTGAAATGTTAATAGCACTAGTGTTGTCATAGTAGATAATGATAGGCTCTCTGATTTCCACCTTCATACCTAAAAACAATTATTTGAACCATATGATGTTTGAACAATTTACTACTATAGAAATATATTCTGCTTCTTCTATAGATTGAGAAATGTAGTTTTGTTTCTTGCTTGTCTAGGAGACTAACCTCTTTCCAAGAAATAGTGCTCCACCACTTGGGCTCTTTTTGTTACCAACACTTCCTGCCTAATCAACATTAGTAAAAGTCTTCAAATCATAGTTTCCTCCTTTCTTATACCATAATCCATAATCTTCAGTACCCTTCAGATATCTCAGAATCCTTCTGATATCCATCAAATGATTCTCTCTAGGATTAGCTGAAAACCTTGCAACAATACCAACTGCTAATGCAATATCGGGTCTAGTGTGAACAACATATTGAAGTTTGCTAATCATGGATGTATATGTAGTCTGATTTACCTCCTGTTAGTGAACAGATTTGTCTTTTTACAAAAATCCTTTTAAGTTTACTCTATCACCCTTAAAAGACAAACTATTTCTAATAGTTGGGTAAGTATCTTTTATGATCACTTCCCTGTGAATTTTATAATAGGTACAACTCCCTAATAAGATATTCAATGAAATGAAATAACAATTCAATTGGTTATCTTTTAACCAGAAAGCTTATAAAGGCTGTAATATCATTCTTTGATGATATGCTTCTAGGCAAAAATGAAGGAAATATAAGCGAACAATGAGTAGGAAGGAAACACAGTCACTTCTACAATTGCATTTCATGAAAAATATAAACAAATTCTTGGCCAAAGACAATACAAAGTAGACAAAATCTAGAACTTAGATATTATGAACCAACAGAAAAATGTATAAAACAGGATAAACAATATGTTAGCACAGGACACCTTGATTTGGTTTATAAACAACACAGATTTAATAACCTTACTGTCATATATTTCAGAAATTACTACACAGATAATTGCCTGAAATCTATTCTGTTCATAACAGTAAACAATCCAAACTATAATTACCAAAATCTATATCTAGCAGCCAAAAGTTTTTCAAACCCTTTAAAAGTTTGAGCAGCTATAATAAATAGTAGCAGAGAACCGAGAGGCCTCCCAAAAAACATGGCCTCTCAGGAAAATAGTTAAGTAACTAAACCACCAGAAAGAGGACACACGTCCTATAAAGTTTGAATGTTAATTCAATAAAACTAAATAGCCAAATCAGGCTCCTTGTCAATAGCATGATCCTCACTCCTCGCTGGACTTCCTTCTTCATCGGTAACTGATTGAGTAGGCTTCCATTCTTTATACACTTGAACCAGTTCTTTCATGAGCGACAGATGTGGGATCTTAGAATTT
Organism: Thuja plicata; assembly: GCA_018584345.1. Taxonomy (NCBI): domain Eukaryota; kingdom Viridiplantae; phylum Streptophyta; class Pinopsida; order Cupressales; family Cupressaceae; genus Thuja; species Thuja plicata. Next base: position 1,142,664 of record MU225859.1, read on the forward strand.
ACTATCTGAGCCATAGAGGCATCTTTGCTCCACCTCAATTTCTTTACCTTCTCAATGACATTGGATAACTGATCGACACACAGATAAAGCATAGATTCAATCCTCGCTATCTGAGTTAAGTCAGAGGGTTTAGGATTGATCTTTTCCCTAATAGTCTTAATTGTTGAGTCGAAAGCATCCAGAGCACCCTTTAGTTCTTTCTACACAAAATTTATTAAAGTCGTATCTCTCTATCTCCATAAATTTTGTCATTGCTGACACCCATTTTTCCTCTTATGTATTCTAGACCTTGCGTTGAGCTTGCGATTCTTCCATCACTGCCTCGGTGTCATGAAGAACTGAATGTGAATATTTAATGTATTTCCTACCATTATTGAGCACTTGAGACATCCACTCGTCAACTAAAGAAACCAAAGTCTACCCTCTTTGAACTTGGTTCAACAACATTTTACTTTCTGTAGAATTGGGGTCAAACACCTAAGATGATTGGGACAGTGGGGTAACATCAAAGTTGCAGAATGTATTGATAAACTGGGAAAGTGAGACAATGGTCTACTTCAATTCCTTCTTCTCCTTTCTATCTTGCACTGATGTGATCAACATCTGTTGGGCTGTTTCCTTGAAAAGGTGGTTCTTTCCTACTCTGTCCATAGTCCCTAACTCAATTTTGGTTACCTCAAAATATTCAACTGCCACATCCTACTTTTCTTCCTTTGGTCTGTAAGTAGCTACCTCAGTTGTCCACTTCCCAGTTTTAGCATCAGAAAACATGCGTGTTTTACTCTTCACTTTCTTGGCCTTGGGAGTCTTTTGAGCATATTTACTAACAATATCTTGCACCAGAATTGATACAAGAATCAAAATCCATTTCCTGTTAACTGAAGAAGTTAACTATTTGGGCGTATCATTAGTTTTTGTAGGCTGAGGGCCAACTTTAGCAGGGGTTTCCATTAAATCCAGGGTTACATCATCGAGGTCAAAAAGATCTTTCCCGATTTGGTCATCATCTCCAATTTGATAGTTCTAATCTCCAAACTTGTCATCCTCCAGGTTAACTATTTATGTCTGATCCTAAGTCATCTTACCTTTTCTTTGTGACTAGGATCTTGATTTGGTAATGTGTTGAGGAGAGACCACAGTGGAAAGTTCTGCAACAGACTTCTTCTTGGAATATTTCTTCTACTGCTTATCAGAGGAACCTGCATTACTAGATGGTTTAGGCAAATTAGAAATAGAGGGGGAGGAAAATAAAATTGAAGATTTAACTCCAATTGTTTTAGGACTAGACTGTTCTCTTTTTGTCTGCAGCCATTTTTTAGTTAGTTTGAGCACATGTTGTGTTCTGCATTTAATGTCATCTTCCTCCTCTTTTGACCAATCAATATTTATCTCTTCAGTGTCCAAAAGTCTTTTGAAACTAGGTTCAGCCAAGTCAGAGTCATCATCTGCTACCCCCTCTATGCTAAACTATATTCTCATGGATAGAATTTGGGAAATGCAATGCCTGCTATGACCCATCGTCATGACTTGGGACTCATTCGCACAATCCTCCCAAAAATCCTCTAGATGGGGAACTGGAAACATGTGAGATCTAAGACCTAGGCTCCCACTAGAAAAGTTTTTATTATCAAGGCCTGTTTGCTCTGTATAATACTTGAAATCAAAATAACCAAGGTCAATTTCAATACTTATTGCATCTTCAATAGTCAGGCATGAAAACTCTCCTAGCTGCAACGGGAAGATTTTCTCCCCTCCTTCCCCTAGAAGAAGACGTTTAAGAACAATAGCAAGTTGTCTAAAGAATTGTGCAAGCATGAAACAATCAAATGCATACCTAGGATATTTTAAAGGGGCATCTTCAAAACCACCAATTCTTATATAAGAGAATCTAGGGAACTGAATATTAAAACTCCCAAATCTAGTCACAAACTGCTGAGCTTCTGAACTCATCCTCTTGGCCGAATCTCCGAACATCTCAAAACAAAGCTTACCCATAAAGGTATCATGAACCCTTCTATAATTCTAAATCACATTGTCTTTACGAAGCATAGGAAAATATTCAAAAACACACATGCCATCAATCCAAGGCTCATGAATCATACCATCCCATATCCTACTACATGCTAGACAATACATCAGATAAGAAGACATGAAAAATCTACATCCAGTAAGCTTGGAACTATTCAATTGTTCTCTCATAGATTTTGCAATTAATTCGGCCCAATCCAACTTGTGTTTTCCCTCTAAAACAATTTCTAGATAACAGAACAACCAGTCTCAAAACAAGGAAGCCTCAGGTGACCCTCTGACTCTATGTAACATTACCATAATATCACTAATGTATGGATGCACATGACTTCTACTTAACTTTTTGGGTAAGTAGGAACCTCCCCTTTGGGAATTTAATAACCAGTGCTTTGTTATTGTAGTATGGTTTGTGTCAGCATTTGGCTTGAACTTAACAAGAGATTGGGTAGGAGAGAAAGCAGAAAAAGTTCACTCTTGGATTTGGAAATTTGAAGTGATAATTCCTCTATTCACAGCCATTAACACCTCACCATTCCTTTTAATAATTGATTTGGTTTGCTGGTCATAATGTCTGATACACTCATGGACAAGTTTAGGACATACCACTGCAGGAGGGAAGCAAGTGGCTACACACAACCCATTACTTAAAATTTCCATAGAAGGAACACTCTCCTCAATAGACATAGTAAGCCTATTAGCTATTCCTTCAACATCATATCCCTCTAAATCTGTGTCTGTTACAATAGGATTTTTGCACACCAAACTAGACACACTCCCAAGCAAATAGAATGCAGACTTCATTCTTGTAAGAACAGATTGATAATTTCTACAGAAACTCTCATAAAATTCACAAGCTCTTAAAATTAAACACTGGAGGAGTGACAGCCTGACTTACCTTAATCACTGTGGAAAATTCTACAACCGGAGCTCCAAAAACCCTTACCTCCACTCTTTGCGCATACAGACAGTGACAATATTTCAAAAAATAATGAATGCTAGGAAGGGTTTTAATAAGAATCACCATGAATGAGTAATTAATTGCCCATAATTAAGGCAATAAAATCTCAAAGAATGAAGTGACCGCTTACACACACAATTATTTACTGCCACTTGCGCAAACTTTTATGCCGCACAAATTCCTCATTAATTTGACAACTCGGACATGACTTAACCGCCACCAATATATTTCTTCATTAAAAGCCTTTTCTGAGTGGGGTCCACAACTTAAAAAATGGCGATTGTCCTTTGCCTATGCCACATGTCACTTTTAAAATCATTGAACACTCTTGAACACTCTTGAACCGAGTTCAAGGTTGTTCTTGTGTGTTCATCACTATTCAAGTTTGTTCCTTTTATATCCCACCTTCATCTTCAAACTAGAAGTCCCATGCTTAACTATTAATTCCCATCTTTGATTAACCAAAAGTTCTGAAGCTTGCAATCATGAAACACCTCTTTTAGCAAAAAATGCTAATCACCTGCTACCGCTTCATAAAAATACGAATGAGCTTGAAAAATCTTGAACACTCTTGAACTGAGTTCAAGGCTATTCAAGGCTGTTCAAACATGTTCAAATCTATTCAAGAAACATGTTAGCAAAATAGTTTCCTTTTTTTACAAACAAAGGTGAAACACAGGGGAGATCCTTTTGCTGAGATTTTGAACATGAGGGCTTAGGCAGCTTGAGATTCACAAAAATAACAAGATGACTCTAAAAATTAAACATAAGGACAAAGATCAAGATTTGGACTAACACCTCCTTTGAATCATCATCCTTAGATAGCTTATGTCCAGTAGGCATAGGTGTTTCGACTGGTCTAGAGTCTTCCATCCCAAATTTCTTCATTATCTCTTTTATGTACTTAGACTGAGTAATGTAGATACCATCCTTCATCTGATAAACTTGTAAGCCAACAAAGAATTTTATTTCACCAAACATAGACATCTCAAATTCCTTTGCATATCTTATGAGAATTCTCTGCATAAGTCATCATATCTAGTAAACAATATGTCATCAACAAATATTTATGCTAATAGTATCTTGTTCGGAGGTCCTTCTTTGATGTACAAGATACTATTGTCATTAGTTCTCTGAAATCCAATACTTATCATGTAACCATGCATTCTTTCATACCAGGCTCTCAGAGCTTGCTTCAGTCCATACAATTCTTTGTGCAGTTTGCAAACCATATTCATTTTGTTAGGTTCTACAAAACCTTCAGGTTGCTCAATATAGACTTCCTCTTCAATAATTCCATTCAAGAATGCAGATTTTACATCCATTTGATATACCTTGAATCCTTTATGTGCAGCATATGCCAGAAGATTTTTGTCTCCTTCAAGTCTTGCAACAAGAGCAAAGGTTTCTCCATAATCAATACCCTCTTCTTGAGCATATCCTTTACATACCAATCTAGCTTTGTTTCTGGAAACTTCACCTTTCTCATTTATCTTGTTTATGAAAACCCACTTAGTACCAATCAAATTTTTGCCTTTTGGTCTAGGTACAAGAGTCCAGGTTTTTTTATTTTCTATCTACTCAATTTCTTCATTCATTACTTCAATCCAGTTCTCATCATTCAATGCATCTTTAAGAGTTCTAGGTTCAATTTCACTAAGTAAATATGTACCTTTTATTTTTCTCCTTGTCATTACACCTTCTATCTGATCTACAATTATTTGTTCGGGTGCATAATGCTTTCTAACATATTTTTCAAGTACAAGATCATTCCTCTTTGATTCTAGGATTGCTCAACTATGTTCACCATGCCCAAATATTTTGTTCTGTTCTTCTATCTGATACTTGGGTTCCACTGTCTGAGACTCAATTTCTTTAGTCTGAGACTTAGTTCCCTCTGTTTGTGACTCGATTTCTTCAGTTAGCATCACTGTTTTCACAGGTTGCAACAAGATTTGTGCTAATGAATTCAGTGGTTGACATGCTTGTTGTCCAATCACCATTGTCTATGTCTTAGGTATAGTATCAGGTTCATAATACACAAGGTTTCTATAGTCTTCAGGCTCCTTATTGCTCTATTCTTCATTTCTCTCTGCAAACTCATCGACCTTTACATGCACAATTTCTATGACTTTATGAGTAGTAATATTTAAACATTTATATGATTTTCTTTTGCTGGAGTAGCCTATGAATGTACCTTCATCACCTTTTATATCAAATTTTTCTTTTCTTGTTTCCTTCAAGATGTAGCATCTACTTCCAAATACTTTGAAATAACGAACATTAGGTTTATATCCATACCATAATTCAAAAGGTGTCTTCTCAGTACCTTTCTTTAGTTGAACTTGGTTCAAGGTGTGAATTGCAGTGCTAATGGCTTCCTTCCAGTATTTGGTAGCAACATCCTTCTCAATCATCAAGGTTCTTGCACAATCCATAATGGATCTATTCCTTCTTTTTGCTATACCATTCTTTTGTGGTGTACCTGGGGAAGATACCTATCTTTTGATTCCTCTTTTATTGCAGAACTCATTGAGTTCATTAGAAATGAACTCTCCTACTCTGTTAGATCTTAAGCATTTAAGTTTCTTTCCTGTTTCTTTTTCAACTCTAGCTAGGTACCATTTGAACTTCTGAAAGGCTTCTGATTTTTCTTTGAGAAACATAACAGTCATCATTCTGGAATGATCATCAACAAATAGCATGAAGTACTTCTCACCTATGTAACTTTTTGTTCCAATTGGTCCACATAAGTCAGTATGCACCAATTCCAAGACTTCTTTTGTATTATAATTCTTGCTCTTGAAGTTAGTTTTTCCCATCTTCCCAATTGGACATTGTTTGCATATTGCTAGTTCAGGTTTCTTTAGAACAAGAATACCTCTTACTCTTATGTTTTTACTTATGTTGATCAGGTTGTCAAAGTTCACATGACACAACCTTTTATGCCATAACCTTCTTTCTTCTACTTGTGCAATGAAACATGAACTTTCACTAAGATCAAGATAAAATAGATTACCTTTTATTTCCCTTGCAGTTCCAACTAGGTTTCCTCTACCATCCAGGAGCTTGGCCTTACCATTCATGAATTCTACCTTGAAACCAATGTTATTTAGCCTTGCCACACTTAGTATATTATGCCTTAGTCCTTCAACCCAATAAGCATTATCACATTTGATTCCTTCAGTAAGAGAAATACAACCTTTACCTTTTACATAGTAGGGTTCATCATTCCTCAAACTAACACTCCCACCATCATAGTGTTCAAGATGTTCAAATTTAGTTTTATCACCAATCATGTGGTGAGAACAACCACTATCAATTATCCAGGTGTCATTCTTGCTAATATGAGAATATAGTGTTTTCTTTTCATTGTCTTCACTATCTAACTCTTCCTTAATAGCAATGTAAACCAATTCATTTTCATCATCATCACTATCATAATCTTTAGCAATATAACAAGATTTATTACCTTTGTCCTTGTAGCTTTTGTAATCTTTCTTGCCCTTATACTTGTTGAAATTTTTCTCAGATTTGTCTTCCTTGTTCAGACATTTAGCAGCAATGTGACCAATCTCATCACATGAAAAGAAAATCAATGGTATTCTTTCTTTGTATTGTCCTTTTCCTTTTGTATCTCTCCTTGCAAGTAATGCATGAATAATTTCTAGATCCTAATCATCAGAATCATCATCACTATCACTGTCAATCTATTTTCCTTTCATCTTTCCAAGGTTGAATTTAGCTTTGAATACCGACTCAAGATTTCTAGGATTAGGAGAATAATTGTCAAAGTTATCCAAATAAAAAGCTAATAATCTTCCATTCAATCCATCTAGATTTATGTCATTACTGCATCTCATCTCTTGAATAGGTGAAACTCTAATTGCATAGATATGAAGTAAAGTTATTAATACCTTGCTGACTATTGTTTTGTCTTCAATTGTTCCACCAACAACGCTGATTGCACTAACACTTTTCTTGATTCTTTCACTATATTTTGTAATGTTTTCTCCTTCTTTCATTTTCATCATATCAAATTGACCTCTGAGACTTTTTTCTTTGGATCTTTTTACATTTGCATCTCCTCCATAGATATCATGTAGTTTGTTCCACATATCAAAGGCAGTAGGGCAGTCCTCGACTTCATCAAATTTGGAATAACTGAGTGAAGAGGCTATATCAATCATCATTATGTTATGATACTTCATTTCCACCATCTGATCCATAGACATAGGTCTCGGTGGTTCCACATACTTGTGATCTAGGAATTGCAAACCAGTATCTCCAATAGTAGATAGATATAGCCTCATCAGATCTTGCCATGCAACGAAGTTGTCCTTGTTGAGCTTAGGGATCTCCCTTATGTAAGACATCTCTAATATTTAGCTTAGGCCTTTAAACCTTCCCTATAAGCACTTTCAGCTCTGATACAAATTTTTAGAAATGAGTTGAGTAACTGATAGGGGAGGGGTGATTTAGTTACCATAAAAAAAAATCTAACTCCCTTAGATGTCTTAAAAAAATTTGACACTGTTGCTCGGTTAACATAGATATTTCAATGTCACTCAGTTAACATAGAAAATTTTAAGATATTAACTATGATTATCTTTAGTAATTATTTGTAGAAACATAAACCATAAAGAAAATGAAATGTAAATGGATAACACCAAGATTTAACGTAGAAACCCAATATGGGAAAAACCACTAATCACAACTAGTCATTGTTTTTGACTCTACTGAAGTGAGCCCTATTAGGAGCCAACCATGTTAAAGGTTACAATAACACATTGTTAGGTGTGACCTGGCTAGATGATTTAATCACCCTATAAGGAGTGCCCTTGTGAGAGGTCTTCAAACACTTCAATGTATAAATGTCACCTTGTGAGAGGATTTACAAAAGACTATTAAGTCTACTCTGTTAAGATATTTTTATCACTGCTACAATTGTTAGAGAGTAACAATGGATTGACCTATTTTGATAAGCAACTGTCTTTGCTGATTTAGATCTCTATTCTGGATTAAGTACTTGATCCTCACTGATTGGGTATTCTATTGCAGTCCTCTGTATTCTATCCTTAATCAGAATCCCATCTGATTTTTCCTTCACTCTTCATATCAAACTTCACATGAAATTCCAAATTACCACTATTATCTCTCATAATTCAATCCAAACTTGACCTTACATATATATGTTAAGCCTTGATATCCTTTCAAATAAATAATAAAACTCATGTCTATCAGTTGCATATGACTAATTATCGATAAAATATAATCCACTATTAGTCGGATGACACTAATTGTTTTTCTCAGTCAGCTCTAAAATCCTTCAATGCCTGACCAACACTGTAATGCCTGAGTGAACTTAGTTAGAACTAAAAAACACTTTGGTCATCTTCAATGCCCAAGAGAGCTCAGTAGACACTGACTATTCTTGGATAGGATTAGACATTTCTGTAAACATCACTATACTTGTGTAAACATCAATGACAATATAGAATTGAATAACTGTCATCAACACTTACATCGTGTACTATGACCTGGCATGGAGATCAGAGATCCAATAGTGGTCATAGCATCAACTGCTTTTTTATTCATCTTGGGGATTTTATGGAAGAGTAATTATTGGAAATATTGTTTTAGGTCTTCAACCATGTGGCGATAGGGGATTAACTTGTCATCCTTTTTTTGATACTCATCCAGGACTTGCTTGATAACCAACTACGAGTCACCTAGAACTAGCAGACTGAAGATTTTCCATTGGAAAACTTGGTGAAGTAATATCACAAGGGCCTTGTATTCTACAATATTATTTGTGCATAGAAATTTCAGTTTGTAGGATTTAGGGATGAGATCCCCTTGAGGTGTGACAAACAAAACACCTGTCACTGATCCATTTTGTGTAAAGGATCCTTCAAAATAAAGTTTCTATGGGGGTAGTCAGGGTAATATTGATAATATATTCATCTAGAAAATATGTAATTATTGGATGATCCCCTTAAATAGGTGCTTCAACTAAATAATCTAGGATCACTTTTCCCTTTAGATCCTTCTGATCCACATAGACAATGTCAATTTCACTGAGAATCATGACCCATTTGGTTGTGTTTCCAGTAATAGAAGCTTTAGACAACAGATATTTGAGTGGATCAATTTTTGCAACCAGTTGAATCTTATGATTAAGCATATAGTGTCGCATCTTTTGTGCATAGAAGATGATGACCAAACAAGATTTTTCAATAGGTGATTAATTTAGTTCATATCCTACTAATGCTCTACTAAGATAATAGATGGATCTCTCTTTTCCAGCGTCATCTAACTATGCTAAAAGTGCACCTAGTGCAACTTCACTAGTTGATATGTACAAGAATAGTGGTCAACCCAAAACACATGGCACCAAGACTAGGGGATTAGCTAGATATCCTTTAAATCATTCAAATGTTTTTTGGCATAGGAAATCCCATCAGAACTTTATATTCATGCGCAACAGTTGAAAAAAATGATGTACTTTATCGTCCAATTGTGACATGAACCTTTTGATAGACTAAAGTTTTCCTTGTAAAATACAAAAGTGTTTTAGTGTCCTCGGGGCTGACATCTCTATAATGGTTTTTAATTTATTTGGATTAAATTATATGCCCCTTCGTGACACAATGTAGCCCAATAAATTTCCATATTAAACTCCAAAGACACACTTCTTAGTATTTAGTTGAAGCTTGTATTTATCCAATTGTTCAAAGATTGTTGTGAGAATGGGAATGTGTGAATCTCTTCTCTTTGATTTTCCCAAAAGTTCATCTACATGGTATTCCCTAATGAATTGTAGGAGATCATAGACGATGGTAGTCCTTACTCATTCTTAGGTTGCCCTTGGATTCTTAAGACCAAAGGGCATGACCTGATAACAAAATTTACCACAAGGAGTTGTGAATGTAGTCTTGTGATGATCTTAAGTTGCTATTCCGATATGATTATATGCATAAAATCCATCCATGAGGGACAAAATTTCATGTTGAGCATTCAAATCCACTATCATGTCAATGTTTGGTTGCATAAAATCATCCTTAGGACATGCTAAGTTCAAATCTATAAAGTTTGTACAAATGTGGATGCCCCTAGTAGGTTTTCCTACTGGAAAAATGTTAGAGACCCATTAAGGATAATCAATTGGTCAAATGATCTTAGCATCAAGCATTTTTTAAAGCTCAACTTTGACTAATAAAGCATTGTGTAATTTCTGCTTAACAGGTATGACTTTTGGATCAACTGCAAGATGATGTACAACCAAATTTGTATCCAATATGGGCATGTCTTTATAAGTCCATGCAAAATTGATTTTTTGCTTCTAGAGGAATTCATTTATAGCTTTTTGTTCTTGATCATTAAGTGATGTTGTAATATATGTGAATTTTGGATCTTCTTATATACCAAGGTTGATTTTTATTGTGTCTTTGATCAGAATGGAAGATTTTTCTAGTTGTGAAGATATGAATGGTTGGTCAACTTCTCCCTCCTCTAGCACCTTGGAAAGGTTTTCACTAGAGGATGTGTCCTTTATTTTATCTTTATCTTTATCCATAGGTTTCTGCAAGAGGTTTTCACCAGGGGATGTTTTATTTTCTTTTTCATTTTTGCGACTAAGAGTGTTGACCTGGCTATCGAAGCAGGTTTTCTTGTTGTAATGGATATGATGCTTGTATTCTTGGAGATTCTTAAGTCCAAAGAGTGCTAACACTTCCCCGTCTAAATCACATACATCTAAGGATGGTAGTGAATCTTTCTCATCCAAATCAATTTGGTCAGCATTTTTGTGGGGAAGGCTAGGGGATGAAAGGTCAGCTTCAGTGATGGTAAGGACATATGCATAGTCATCAAGCTGATTTTCAATATATTAGAAAGGAACTTCAAAGAATTCCTCTTAGGTGTCTGAATTAGATTCAACTAAAAAATAGTCCTTAGCGAAGTTAGTCTTAGGTTCTAAAGAGCCCAATCCTTTACCATGCGGATTGCCTTTTTGTAATGAGTGTTCTTCTCCCCCTTTATTTTTCTCCAAGACCAGTTCCATGATATCCTATACTTTCAACAATGCAAGTGGCTTTGATATATTTGTCCTTTGGGAAGGTTACTGGTTTGTCTTCTTCTTCTTTGTAAAGCCAATCTAGGACATTGGATTCCATGTGTTCATTAGATAAGGATCCCTAATGTTCAAAAGTAGTCTTCTTGCATTTCATGATATCTTTGGCTCTCGAGGGATTCTATCGTGGTGGTTTTCCATGAGATTTGGGAGATAGGGGGAGTTTTCCAATGCACATAGTCATTTCAAACTTATACTCCCCTGGGTCTTGATCCGTGAATGTTGTTTTGTTCTTAGTCTCATAGGTCTTGTCTTCCATGACTTTCTCTTTTCATTTGGACCGGTTTAGTGGGATTTCTGATGTCTCTTTAGCACTCTTAGAGGAAGTATGTTGAATTATAGGTGAGATAGGATTCTCTTTTTCAATAGGTCAAGCAAATTCATTTACAGAACAATATTTTGACTGTCTACCTTATAACCTCTTGCAATATGAAAGGGCTCCTGATCTCCAGGAATAGCAATTTCTCTACCATGACGTGGGAAATTCAAACATTGATGGTATGTAGAATATACACCTTTAATAGTGTGTATCCATGGTTGTCCCAATAAGATATTATATAGAAAATCAAGGTTAAGCACATGACAAATTGTTTCAATAAAGGATGGGCCCACTTACAGAGGGAGTGTTATCAAGCCTTTACTCTCCCTTTCTCTATCATCATAATATCTTCTCGTGATTCTTTTATTTACATCAAGAAGGTCTTTAGAAAGACCAATGTTTTAGATCATTTTTAATGTACATAAATTGAGACCAGATCAACCATCTATACGGACCTATTTGATTTTAGTGGAGTGGATCTTGGATTCAATATGGAGGGATTTATTATGATGGAGGTCCGTGCCACAAAAATATTTGTCAATAAAGACAAAATGCTCTTGCGTAGCTAAATTTGTTTTTATCATAGCTTGGAATTGGGACGCATTAATATTTTCAGGGACACAGGATTCATTAAGGGAATTTTCAAGGACTTCTTTGTGGATGGGAGATGTACAAATAAGCTCAAGGATATAAATCTATGTAGGTGTCTTTAGTAACTGGGCCAATAAACCATAGTGTGAAGCGGGCTGAGTAGCGGTGGATCGTGTTAGCGATGGATTCAAAAAAATTGATTGATTATTAGTATATTGGACAGTAACTCTTAGTCTTCAGGTAGTAGCATTGCGACTAACACCTTTGAGTGTAAGGGTTTTCACATAATTTTTAGATTCATCTATACATCCACAAAGAGCATCAAAATTGAAGATATCATTCTCTTATAAAATTCCACACATCGGATCATTTCCTATGATGGTATTTGTGGAATAGTCAAAAGGAATGACATTAGATGCATTTTTTTGATTGTTTTTAGGAAACAACTCATTGTAGACTTTCAATTTGGCATTTGATGATGATGGATTTTTTCCTTCAATGTCAATTTTTCTATTGTCTATGACGTCTTGAACAAAGTACCTCAATTTCATTCACTTATTCATGTCGTTCCCCTTCATGCGATGATAATCACAATATTGATTGTCTTTATACCAAGAATATTTGGGTTGATTCTTGTCAAACGGACAAGTGTTAGGATATACCATCATGCCTTGATCCACTAATCACCGAAAGACCATGTCTAGTGGTTCTTCAAGAAAAGTGAATTGTTAGCACTATCTAGTATTATTATTATTATTGTCATTGTTGTTATTTTTGTTGTTGTTATTGCCTTTATTGTTGTGAGGAAATAAATAGAATTGATTGCGAGGTTGTTGTTGTGACGAATTTTTCATTGTTATTGTTGTTATGATTGTTTTGATTATTTGGATTGTTTTGATTAGATGCCTGGAAATTTTGGACGTGTTTGGTATTTGTCACTCCATCATTTACAACTCCTTTGTTCTTACTCCAAAACTTTTGTTTGTCATTGTTAGAGGAAGGGTTATAATATTTAATACCACCTTTTTGCAAAAGTCCATCTTTAATATTTTTCCCTTTTTTAACAACCTCAAAAGTGACAGGATAAGCCATTTTCACTTGGAATTACATTTCAGATACAAAATTTTTAGTAAACATGTCAATTTAATGATTTTCAGGTATCTCCAAAAGAATACGATTCAAGATGTGTCTCTATCATTGTAAAAAGCTGGTAAAGCTTTCTCCATTCCTTTGCTTAGTATTACATAGGTCACTCAATGATGCTTGATGTTCAATGTTGTAAGAATATTATTTGAAAAATTTCTCTGTGAAATTAGAGAATTTAGATATCGGTCCATGAGGGAGGGCCATGAACCACTCTAGAGCAGGACATCCAAGATTCCTAGTAAAGAGTCGTTTCAGGTAGTTCTCATTGTAGGTGACCTCTTGGCATGCAATGTAGAATTCCTTAAAATTTTGGAGTGGGCATGATTCCCCTTGTATTTTTCAAACTTAGTGATCTCCATATTTGGAGGAAATGGTTTCATGGTTATGGATTTGTCAAATGGATAAGGACATATATCTTCAAAGGAAAATTCTTTGTTTCCTCCATTTTTTATGTTGTGCACAAGATTTTTGAGCTCATTGACTTGTTGGAATAAATTAGGAGCATTGTGAGGTGTGAACTATGGTTTGAAAGATTGTCAAACTCCCAATTGTGAGGCCAAAAAATCATGTTGAGGTCATACCAACTATAGGAGGAGGTGTATAATGATAAGGTCAAGAGAATGTGAATAGTGATGATGAAACTGGATGTGTAGATAAGGGGATGGAAGTACGACCTATGTTAAAAACACTAGCACCATCACTGGTAGAGGTGTTTGTTGTCGTATGAGTGCTATTATGTGAGGTGATGTTGGGAAAGACACTAAGGATCTGTTGAAGTTGTTCCCCTATTAATTCAAATGTTGGTTGTGAATTTGATGTGGGGAATGATGTAGAAGGTCCACCAGAAGTGGCCTTTCCTTTGGCATGTGATGATGTTACATTTGAGGTTGAGGATGTGTTTGCAGTGGCTATAGCCCTAATTATATTTCTAACGGGGAGAGATTCATCAAAATTAGTGGGTACTATGACCCTATTCTTGATAAGGTTCATAAAAATATCTCCACCATTCTTACTAATGGATTTCTCAACCATCTCTAGATTATATACATCATTAAGGAAGTCAATGACTTGAGTGGATCTTTCTTCATGATCAACCAATTCATTCTCTTTAGGCACATTGGTGATATCTTCATCATTTACTTCATCCCTTTGAAAGAAGGGATGAGAAAAATGATTCTCATCATTGTGATTGGTTTTTGGTTGTGCGTGCCTCATGTTTTTAGCTTGGGATCAAGTAACTACCATGCAATGGTACCCTCCAAAAGATGAAAGATGAAAAACGAAGGATGGAAGATGAAGTTGGGAATGTTGACTGATGATGATCCTAGGAGAAAAGGATTTGGACTTTGATTTGATTTTGATTGGGTTGATTAATTGATTTGAATTGATTCAAGATGGATTGGATTTGAAGGTTTTTTTAGATGAAAACCTAGGTGAAACAAGACCTTATGATAATGTAAACATAAATGATTGATTTGGATAATGTCTTCTCCTACTTGGTGATTGTCCTGTGATCCCAAGAAAAATAAGACAAGATCAATGGATTTGATTGCTTGAGACAGACTGATGTTCTACTAGAAATAATGTGTTTACAAGAGATGAAGGTCTGAAACACTTTGATTAGGATCTTTCAACCTAATGATGATGAAGGATTGAAAGATTTGATTTGATTTGATTGATTTGATTAAATTACAAGACTGATTGATTCTTTCTCCAAGAAGGAATGATGTTTTATGATGACAAGAAGATGGTGAAGTGAGTTGAGATTTGAAGAGTCTTATCTAGTCATATTGCTCAAAATTGACAAAGGTACAATTCACATGTCTTTTAGCCATGAGATTGAAAATTTTATTATCGTAAATAATGATGTCGAATTTCTCACAGTCTTTGATTTCTTTCTGAATAGATTTGTTGATATGTTAATATTCCTTAGCTTTTCTATTAGCTTCTTTCTTCTCTCTTTAGACACGAGGAACTAGGAGTTTGAATTTCTTATGATTTTTTGAATTGGTCATGTCCCATGGAGAGAATATTGATTTTAACAAGGTGAATGAATGCTTTGTGACAAATGATTTTAGGGTTTTCCAAGGAATCAAAATTTTGATGCTTTTACCGGGTCTGATAGCTCACTATTTTCAATCTAAGATGATGATTCTTAGACATAGATAGTAATCTGCAAAGACGATAATTCTAAGTTAGAGATGATAGTTCTTAGATGGAGACGATAGTCTCAGGTTAGAGATGATAGTTTAGATTTAAAGAATTTTTTGATGAAATTTGATCAACAAGGTCTTCTAGTCTGATTTTTGGTCAATTGTTCAATGGAAAGAACTCATTTTAAAGCATTCAAACTAGAAAAATAATAGTCATATGTCTAAAAAAATCCAACAAGGGACAAAGAAACCTTAAGGGATACAAGAAATTGTGACAAACTGACAAGAATTTTGTGTATTTTTCAAGTTGCAATGTTTTGAAAACACTCAAGAATAGCCTACCTATGGAATTCGGCTTATCTTGAAAATTATTTTCTACAAACGTAGACACACACACAAGAACTAATAAAAATACTATCATCACCAAGGGTGCAATGGCTCCATTCAAGATGTCATATTATTTGACTCCAAATGATCAAGGTGGAATGAATGTGTGAGTGATCTTGGGGAGGTTACTATCCTCCTTGCACAAACATTATCAATCTTTTGAGAGCGAATCAGGTAGGCTACTAATTTAACAGTTCTTAGTACGGGTCTCCGTTTGGATATTTCCTTTTTCTCCACACAAGCGTGATTGAGGTGTATATCCCCACAAAGAGCCTTAGCACAAGAATTCATGTAAACATGATTGAGACCTCAACACCCTACTTTGTGTTAGGTGTGAGTCGAGTATAAGCTCAAATGCTATCCGACTTCTGAGGCTTCAACCCCAAGATGTAAATTTTTTTAATGTGAGTTGGAGTGGTGGGCTTACACCTCATTCTCATGTGGTTCATTCCTTAGATGTTTTTACCTCAACCAACAGGACCAATTAAAGGATTAATTCAAGAGCATGGATTAGCAATGAAAGGAGTCTGAATTTTTTATTTTCCCACAAGGAGAAAAGAGCATACTCTCCTATCCGATGTTGTTTTATCCTAAACACATCAAACATATTTTGTTCTATCCCAAGGTTAATTTATAATTTAAATATCAAATGAGTCTAGGATTTTTATTATCTCATAAAAGATAAGAGCATACTCCCCTATCACTTAATAAAACACTACAAGTGAACCTATTTGCTAGGCAACCTGCAATGACAACAAGTGAGTAGTTTTATTTTGTTTTGTCTCCTTTCAATGTCCTGCAACATAAAATTGTTGGCAAGTTGACTTCTTGAGGAAGCATGACTTATTTTGTGTTTTCAATCATGGCAACAAAGTCATACTAAGTTTCTGTCAAAGATAACTTAGAAGATAAAATGACTAAGTACAGAAAATAGGACAGACAGAGAGATACAAAGATCAGCACATCAGCGCATGTGTTAGAGATCACACCAGAACATGCATGCTTAGATGTATACTCTATGGTGTATATACATGCCAGATCCAAACGTGCAGAGTATGGAACATCAGTATGGAAAAGTTACAGACAGATTAGTAGACCTGCAATCCAGGAAATAGAGCATGGAAGCCGACTATAGTTTTGATCAGCGTGTATGAATTTATAATGTAATGGCTAAGTGCCTTTAGTTATAAGTTTATAATAATGTAATTAATGTTATAGTAAACACGCTTGGGCTGACTTGTTCGAAAGCATTATGTATTTTTGTTTTAGGTCCGACTAATGATTTGTTTTGGGTCGTGCCTATTCGGATTTAAAGATATAAGCATGTAATGTAAAGATATGTTACAAGTGTCGATTATTGTGTAAGAAGAAGTTATAGAGGGACAAAATAATGAAGTTAGAAGATGATATAGCTCTTTGAAGAATTAAGAGCATCCACGCATACATGAAACTGATCAGACAACAGTGTCACTACAGCAGTTCATTTTTGATATAGTGCATATCAACATTCAAAGGGTTGTAGCCTTCATCTTATTGGACAGTGAGTCCACCACCCCTAATAGGGTTATTGTAAAAGAATCTTAATAGGGTCAGACCCTTAACCAAGTCATTGTACTCAATTTGTAAAGACTACTTCTAACAGGGCAAAGGAACTTTAACAGGTTCATTATACCTAGTACAATATTTTTTGGGTACTAATCCCCACCGGATTTTTCCTCTAATCAAGGTTCTCCGTAATCATATCATGTGTTATGTGTTCTTGTGTTATGTTTCTTTGGATGTACATTTGATATATGTTTAATTGGCTGAAATAAAATAAGTAGATAAACACTGATTCACCCCCCCCCCCTCAGTGTTTCTAACAAAAATATTGGTAGTTTCATATATTAGTCTTCAAGATCAAAATGCTGCAAAACCTAGATGAAATCAGTAACACAAAATCGTGCTGAAAATGGATTTTTTTTAGAATAGAGCGCAAACGATAGTTCTAGGTTGTAGATGACAATCTACAACAGATCATAGAGAAAAGACTAAGATAAATGAAAAATTATGGCTCTCAAATACTTATTAAAAGACTAAGAAAAGATCTGAAAGATTGTTCTACAAGTGATCTAGGACAAATGGTCAAAAAGCTTAATGAAGAGAACAAATCTCTAAAAGATAAACTTGAAGATCTAGAGGAAAAGCTTACAGATAGCCAGAACACCATTAAAGACAAGATCAAAGAAAGAAAACAATTGGAAGATGAACTTTTGCAGGAAAACATGAAAGTCTTGGAATTGGAAAACATGAAGAAGAAGTTGGAATCTGAATTAACAGAAGCAAAGGATAAGATTGATAAACTCCACACAAATTTTGATTTGATTCAATCCCAGCTCAATGCGCAAAGAAAAAAAGGGAACACTACTATTCTTGGATTCAGTACATCACAAAATCAAATCAAATCATTACAAGAGAAAGAAAAAACTCTTGAAGCATCTTCAGAAGCTAAGAAAGTTGAAGATACTATAGAGGTTATATCTGAACCACCTAAAAGAGAAATCAAGCAAGTTAACAAAACTTTTTATGCATGCAATAAACATGGGCATTTGGCCAAAGATTGCAAAGAGGTAAGACCTTTTAAAGGTTATTGTTACTCCTGCAACAAGTTTGGTCATAGGGCTATACATTGCAGAACAAGTCATAAGAATCAACATCAACAGAATAAAAAAAGTATGAATCAAAACAATCAAAGAAATCAACTCTCAAGAAATTTATAGAACATTACATGTCAGATATGCAACTACAATGGACACACAACAAAGCAATGCAGCATGATGAGAAAAAACATCAGACCTCCTATCATTTGTCACACATGTGGAAAGGCTGGACACATCACAAGGTTTTGCAGATCCAAAACTTAGAAACAAGAGGATCCCAAAAAGTCTCTATGTGAAGAGAAAGGAGAAGTCAATTTTATCAAAGAAAATGAATATTCAAGAAAAATATGGGTTGAAGTTAAGAAGGACAATAATGTTGACAAAGTTGTTGATGCATCCTCAGTGGACGCACCCTCTAATTTTGCTTGAATAGACCTTCTTGGTCTTAAGGGGAGCTATTCTAGCTTAGAACCCCTGCACAGTTGGTGTACTCACTTCTAAGTATGCGCATTTGGATTCATGGTTAAAAGCATAGATTATAATTAATGCATTCACGCATTATGTAAATTACATCAGGATCAAATTTTGGAAATCTCTATGTATGGTTGCAAGCATTAAATGTGGCAGATCGTATAAAAAGAAGTTTGTAGTTGATCATTTTCACAATTACATTCGATAGAACATAAATTGAAGAGCATTAGATCACTAAGACATCAAATCATGAAGGCATAATATTTTGGTAGTTGGAATGAATGGCTAATCAGTTTGAAGTGGAGCCCTAAGCCGTCGCACCATTTTAGAATTTTGTGGAAACCCTACATAAGAAAACAACAAGTAAGTATGGTGACCCCAGTTATGTTTGATGTAGCAGAGAGGAAGAGGTTTATATTTAAGAAGCATCCATTCAAATCCATACTGGATGATGTGGAAGGGGCTTTCTCCAAAACCCCACTTGGCGTTGTTCACATGGAAGATATCCGCGCGTACATTTACTATAAAAAGGAATCATTAGGAGATGATAATATAGCTTCTCACATGGCATCAAAGCTAAATAAAGACTTCACATTCAAAGATGAGTTTGTGTACTTACAAGATAACCCTATTATCAAGTATTCGAATGTGCATGAGTTTGAAGAACCAGAATGGATGAAAATTTTGTTAAGTAGAATTCATGATGATCTTTTCTGGATTGGAGATGTCCTAGTTTGAATCACTACTAAACTAATCCATCAATTAATCAGACTTCCAATGACTGGACCTATGCTTCCCACTGGCAAGGATGTCAAAAAATAGATTGAGAAAGTTTCTTTGTCTAGGAGTGATAGGCACGGAATCACAATTAACCCTATCAAGGAAGATGACATTAAAATCATGACTATGGTACTTGGATACAAGTTTCACCATGAAAGCAGGTTGAATAGTGTCTCTGCTACAATAGTTCTTGTAGCTATCAGAATAGTGAAGGACAACACCCAATACAACCTGTGTGAGATCTTGTGCGGTCAATTGATTGACAATATCAGAATCATCAAGGATGATAGAAGCAAAATATTCAGGTTTGGATCTCTGATCATCTATTTATATCACCATATAGTTGGAAAGGTTGCAGACTTGTATCTAGACAAAAGAAAACCTACAATGACTCAGATATCTCTTAAAGCCACAGTAGAAAGCAGTGCAAGAGATAAAATGGATATGGAAATAAAGATATTCAGGGTCAAAATGCAAAGCAGGTTCAGACTATCTGAGAAGATAGTTGAAAAATACAGGGACACAATATGCTTTATGGTAGAGACAGATTGCACATGCATGGAGGCTGTTGAACCTAGAACTAAGTGGATTCATCCAGTAGGGTATGAAGTAGAAGACCATGTGTTAGAAGGATATGTGCAGGTCTTATTGTCAGCACCTAAAGACCCTAATGAACCTAGATGGGGCACTTACAGAGAAAAGACTGACGAAGTGGATATTGAACTACAACTTGCAGTCAATAAAAGGAAAGCATCCAGAATGACATCCAACATTCTGAGAAAGCATGGAGTCACACAAGAAGATTTGGATAAGGCAAAAGAAGACAAAATTGCACAATTTAAAATTGAGAAAATTGTTGAAACTCAGAAGAAGAAGCAAAAGAAAAATGAGGAGAGTACCACTGCACCTACCACAACCATTGATCTACACACTTCTCCACCTTCTGTACCTAGAAAGAAACCAAGAGGAAGGAAGAAAGTGGCTGCAAGTCATCCATCCTGAAGAGCTACTCGGAGCAAAGCTAAGAATATTCAAGCTCCTCCTGAGGTAGGCTTTAGACCCAGTCTAAATATCTTGAAGAATAGGATTATAAAATAAGGAAGATTGGATACACTTTCCAAAGTCTATGACAAATATCAAGAAATTGATAACACTGAGATACATTCTATGGTCATATCTCATATGATCAAGTTTAAGAAATCAGTTCTTGAACTTAAGACAGTGATACTAGATCAATTATGGAACATATTGGAGATCATGAAAAGACATGCTATAGAAGAAGACATGAAGATTAGAGAAGGAAGCTTGGATACTCTTCTTCCTGTTTGTTCACATGATGAGAAGGCTATTCTATTAGATCTAGTAAAGTCTCATCTCCATAGTAAGACAAGAACCCTACAGATTATGAACAAAGAATATGAGCAGGTTGGAAAGGAGACTGAAAAGGCATTTACACAAGTATTTATGGACAGAAATATGTATCCACCAATGATGCCTACAACAAAGGTCACCCCAGCTTCTCCAAAATAGGTTACAACTCTAGAAATTCAGATTGCACCTATGACAAGTCCACAAGATTCAGTACCGACAGTAACAATGACTTCTGAGACAGCTAAAGATACAAAAGATACTATAATAGTTGACAATGTCAAGATATCTATGACAACTTTTGATAATGATATGAATAAGGTTGATGAAGAAATGAACACAGACGACACAACTCTACAATAGAATGAAGTTCCTTCCATTGATCCAATAGACTTGGATAAGGAGAAAGATACTCAAGGTAATGAGACACCAGTGAAGGAGATTCATGTCAAAAGTGAATGTGTTGACACAAGTTAGAATACTATTTTCTCAACATCTAATCAACCGTCTACATCATTGTTGTCAAGGTTAACTCCTGACTTAGCAAGTTTAGACGCATGGGGAGAAGACCTTATCAAGATCAGTGTCCTTGCCATGGAAAAGGAAAAAGAGAAATAGGTGATGAGGAACCCTCACTTTGTGGAATCAATAAACATTCTAAATGAACTAGTTCCTGCTGATAAGAAAATTTCCAAAGTACAATCAGTTTAAGATGTAGACAACATCTTATCAAACTTCAAGTCACACTTCACTAGCTTAGTAGAATTTGCTACTAAAATTGTAGAAGATGAATACAAAAAGGAGAGATTAAATGAATTGGTAAAGAACTTTACCTTAGATCTAAACTCCTTAAAGATTGGGCAGGCCATATTGAAGGAATTGGCAGAGAAAGGAAAGAAAGTCATAGCAAACTGTATGGACAGAGTGAAGCTCACCTATGATCACACTAAAAAGATAATAGAAGAAGAAGAAATGGTGGACAACATAAGAAAATAATTTGAAAATTTCACGCAAGAGATGAGCATATGCAACAATGTCTACCAAGGGCAGTTAGACAAAATTGAGAAAGCAAAACTGGAAACCAGCAAGATAAGGGTAAGGCAAACTCAGTTAAGGAATGCACTTGCGCCATCCCTAGCAGTTCTCAATTAGAACATCAAACAAATTGATAGCACAATACAAACATATGATCAAGGTCCTTGCATAGATCTGATGAAAATGGAAAATTTGACATATGCCCTATGCGTGCATCTTCAAACTGTTGAAGCAATGAAAGTCTTTTGGTAGAAAGAGATTAAATCTCTTCAAGTTGTGTACCTAGAATTCTATATAGAGTAAGTATGTTGAGGACTTAAAGTTTTTGCACACCTTTTTCATTAATTTCAAAGGGGGAGTAGTATAGAATGTGTATATGAGGAAAAGTATACATGTATATATCATTAAGTATTATGATAGACAGTCATTTTTGTATGAAGTCATTTTGAGTAACTTAGCCACATTCCTTTGTTGCCATAAATGAAAAAGGGGGAGATTGTTGGAAAGTTGACTTCCTAAGGAAGCATGACTTATTTTGTGTTTTAAATCATGGAAAAAAATTCATACTAAGTTTCTCTCAAAGATAACTTAGAAGATAAAATGATTAAGTACAGAAAATAGGACAGACAGAGAGATACAAAGATCAACACATCAGCGCACATGTTAGAGATCACACCAGAACATGTGTGCTTAGATGTATACTCTATGGTGTATATACATGCTAGATCTAAATATGCAGAGTATGAAACATCAGTACAAAAAATTTACAGAAAGAATAGTAGACCTGCAGTCCAGGAAATAGAGCATGGAAGCCGACTACAGTTTTGATCAGTGTGTATGAATTTATAATGTAATGGCTAAGCGCCTTTAGTTATAAGTTTATAATAATGTAATTAATGTTATAGTAAACACGCTTGGGCTGACTTGTTCAGAAGCATTATGTATTTTTGTTTTAGGGCCGACTAATGATTTGTTTTGGGTCGTGCCTATTCGGATTTTAAGATATAAGTATGCAATGTAAAGATATGTTACAAGTGTCGATTATTGTGTAAGAAGAAGTTACAGAGGGACAACGTAATGAAGTCAGAAGATGATATAGCTCTTTGAAGAAGTAAGAGCATCCACGCATACACAGAACTGATTAGACAACAGTGTCACTACAATAGTTCATTTTTGATATAGTGCATATCAACATTCAGAGGGTTGTAGCCTTCATCTTATTGCACAGTGAGTCCTTGGATAGTGAGTCCACCACCCCTAACAGGGTTATTGTAAAAGAATCTTAATAGGGTTAGACCCTTAACCAGGTCATTGTACTCAATTTGTAAAGACTGCTTCTAACAGGGCAAAGGAACTTTAACAGGTTCATTATACCTAGTACAATATTTTTTGGGTACTAATCCCCACCGGAGATTTCCTCTGATCAAGGTTCTCTGTAATCATATCATGTGTTATGTGTTCTTGTCTTATGTTTCTTTGGATGCACATTTGATATATGTTTAATTGGTTGAAATAAAATAAGTAGATAAACACTGATTCACCCCCCCCCCTCTCAGTATTTCTAACAAAAATATTAGTAGTTTCATATGTTAGTCTTCAGGATCAAAATGCTGCAAAACCTAGATGAAATCAGTAACACAAAATCGTGCCAAAAATGGAATTTTTTTAGAATAGAGCGCAAACGAAAGTTCCAAGTTGTAGATGAAAATCTACACAGATCATAGATAAAAGACATAGATGACAGCCAAAAATCATAGACAAAATTCAAAGCACAGACAATAATCTGTATAGACAATAGTCAACCAACAAAGACAACTGTGCGAGCATAGACGATGATTTATGAAAAATAAAAAATAATAAAGCCGATATCATGATGTCCTCGGAGCGCAGACAAACGACCCTAAGTGCAGACAATAATCTACGGAGACGACGGTCAACGTGCATTGTTGATGATTTAGAAACATGGGTTAATTAATTGTGATTAAAAAGAAATTTTGAAAATTTGAGCAAAATTTAACTTTTCAAAATCAATGTCCAGTCAGAAACCCAAGAGATAAAAACCTAAAATATCCCAAAAATATTAAAAATTTATGCTTATTTTAATCTAGGTAGAGACAATAGTCTTAGGTTAAAGGCGGTGATCTAAGCAGATGATGATCTATGCAGAGAACCATCTACGCAGACAATTGTTCAGCACAGATGACCATTCTAGGAAGGAGACGACTCTGCGTGACAGTTTCTAGAATACTATGGAAATTTTGATAAAGTATTTAACTTTTAGGGATGTGGGTTCCACTGGGCATGCCAAACTGTATATGCTGAAAACCTACCTATGTGGAGCAAGATGAAACATGCAAATGTTAGAGATATAAATCACATAAGATATATTAACATATAAAAACTTATTCCTACACAAAGCTTTTCACCATAACCTCCGATGAGCCAAACAAGGGCAACCAAGCCTTGTTGATTTTATCTTAGAGATGGTTTTGGGTGTTCTCTCCCAACAAAATATATAAATCCCACTTGATTTGAATGATTGAAATGAAGAATGAAAACTAAATGCAAACTATATGTAATGATATTGAATAGCTCAAGAACTAGTTATAGAGAACTAGTCTCAATTATTCCATGGAAGATGAGAACTAGATGAACTATAAATGTTAAGATCTAGTATTGAATGCAACTATAAATTAAAATACCATGATTTAATGCAACATATACCAAACAAGGTTAGTATAAACTCTAAATGAATGCAATAAAATTCAAAGCACACACTAGCATGATAATTCTAATGCAAGAATAATGGGTGAGTTACTCTTGGAAAGACTTCTATTTATAGGATTTTGGAGGGATTGGATGAGGTGGATTGCATGTGGCATCCACATAGGTGCCACATTAAGGACACATAAGCCATGCAAGAAGAAGAGTTTTCTCACATATGTGTGAGCAACTTGTGATGTGATGGGTCAATGTGTACTCAAGTACACATGTAAGATATTTATCATAGATGTGTAAAAAAAATTCATAGATATGGTCCAATGATTACTTTTAGAAATTATAAGAGAGTGTCATCAAGGTTGTAAGAAACCTTGTTTGAGAAAAAATATAAATCTTTGAAAAGCCAAATTTTGAAAATTTTCTCACACATATGTGAGCAAATAATTAGGACTAATGGGTGTATGAATCCAAAAATTAGCGTATTAACCTTAGTTAATTAGAAACCAGGTCTATTTGGTGAGGGCGATGTGAGGTAGGGTAGGATCTAGGCCTATATTTGGGATTAATCTAAATTTAGTTTAAATTATTCTTGGTTTAGAAGAATATTAGCATGTGAACAGAATAAATAAATTAAATTTTATTTAAAGAAGGATTTTATGGAGAGAGGTATTAAATAGAATTTAATACCCTCGGAGGAGAGGTATTTAAATTAAATTAAATTCTATAGAATAGTGAACCTTATTTAATTAAATAATTTTAATTAAATACGTGGGAGAATATAACGAATATAATTAATTGAATAATTATAATGTTAAGGGATGATTTTAGGCGTCTACATCGACATGAAATTTTTAGCCTCCCGCCAGGCTTGCATAAATTTTTGTTAAAAATTTATTTAGTGTGAGGATGACTCGAGAGGGAGAGTGATGTAGAGTCCCTCGTGGACTTTGATTCATTATCTTCTAGAGGGACTTCACGCGTGTTCTCACAATCCCAAATCTAACTTCCTCCATAGGATTATTCTCCTTGATCCAAGGCACACCATACTCTATTAGAGTGCACACCATGACTTATGCCACCATAGGCTCTACATCTTGATAAAAATCACCATGTCCCTCAATCAATCTACTAGATTCAACCATTCAACTTTGATGCAGAGTGGGCAAGTAGGAAGACTCCAAAATGACTCAAAAGGGCAATATACCCTTCAATAACCAACTCAAAAGGAAAAATTTCTCCACACCTATCACAAGTGCAGGAAGGAATTGGTACAGGGTTATCACAACCCAATACCCCAAGGGAAACCTACTCACTAGGTCTCACCAAGTCTAAAACACCAATTACCAAGGGTTGACTCTTAAGAACTTATCCCAAATTATCAAAAATACCCCACAATATGACTCTAAGGACCAGGGGTGACCCACACTCATAGATGTGGCCTATTTAGGTCCCTAAGACAAGGATTCCATGATCCTATTAGGTATATACAACCCCTTCAACATAGTTGCTTTGGAAACCCTCCTAGAGGCTTGTAGCCTTTTCTCGAAGGATTTTTGTTCTTAAACAAAATACTTCCACATAACCCATAGAAAACATTAAGGATTCAGATATCCTTTATGGCCTAAGGTCTTATAATTAAGCACCAAAAGATGAAGGTGAAGGAAAGATAGGAAAACACACAAAAGAGCTTTTGCAATTAGGCCTAATTAGGTCAACACTTACACTACAAGTTTTCCTTCCTTGCATCCAATTCCCAAACCAATACTTGGATCATCTGAGGGCATGTATAAGGGTCTTCTACACTAATTTAGGGCTCTTAATTAATCCCCAAGAAAAAGTTATGTTGTCTATCCTCATTCAGTGAATGGTGCACACATGGGTATGTACACCTAGGGCATCCTGGCAAGCCCATCTCCCTGCATATTGACAAACCTATCCTGCATAGTTTTGAATAAAATAACTAAAACATGATGTCCACCAAGGGTCATTCAATTCCCATGGTGGAAATTAGAAATACACTCAATTCTTTGTGAAACCCTGATTTAGGGCCTACAAACTAGGGAGTGGAATTGAAAATTCAGTAACTTACAAAATATGATTGATCAACACATGAGACCAAGTGAAAATGGAAGAATATTCACAGGACCAACTTGTGGTGTCATACTTCCATGCAACTCTGTCCATACCAATCTGTACTAACCAACTATTTACGTGATTTCCAGAGAAATGGTTGTTCTTTATTAATTTTCAATGCCAAATTACATCATCATCCTACCACCCACCTAAAAGGGCTTATGTAGGCATTCCCAATGGTTACATCAAATTTTTGAACCAACTATCCATTTGGGAATGATTTTTACAAATATTGACAAAAGTTGTCAATGTTGCTCAAAAGTTGCTTGACAACTTTTTGAACAATTTTGCAATTTTGCATAACAGATGACAAAATTTAGTCCAAACCATTATTTGGTAATCCCTAATGGATCAAAACATGAAAAATATGAAAATAGCCTATAGTGTAGGTTTTGGACAATAGTTGACCAATAGTTGACCAAGGGCTCATAGAATACCAATCTAGGAACTAGGTCTTACAGAAGATGTCCAATGAGTAACCTATGATTCTAACATGAATAGAGGCCACTAGGACCTTGATGGAAAACCTAAGTGCCAAATGAAACACTTAGTTCATTTAGGGTGCTCCTGCACCATACTCCCCATGAGATTTTGAACTCAAGTTCCCACTTGAGGTTAATTGATCAACAATGATTCCATTTTGTTTGATTTGTTCCATTGTCATCCAGGTAGCATCTATGTTAGGGAGTCCTTTCCATTTCACTAAATACTACATGTACTTATTCTTCCTTGTTTTCTTCAGCACTTTGGATTCTAGAATTGTGTCTAAATCCATTGGTTTTCTTGGTGGGAGATATGTCACATAGTCTACATCATCCTCATTTTGTGGACCCTGAACATTAGTAACATCTACAACACACTTATAAGGGGTGAGGTCTGCAAGATTAAATATAGCAGAAATCAGTAAAGTAGGAGGCAAAGAAATTTCATAGGCATTTTCACTGATCTTTTAGAGAATGGTGAATGGCCCAACTTTCTTCATGTGTAGATTTTAGTATTTTCCTTTAGGTAGTCTCTCCTTCCTTATACCTTATCTCCAATCTTGAAATGAATCTCTCTTTTCTTATCTGCATGTGGTTTATATTTCATGGTGGACTGTTGTAGTGTGTCTTTCACTTCTATTTGCACTTTAGAGATCAATTTGGCCAATTCTTCTCCTTGTGTACTACCTTTGAAATCATAAGGTAACTCCACCAAGTCTAGTGGACCTTTTGGGTGAATTCCATACACAGTTTGGAAAGGTGCCTTTCCAGTAGACCTGTTCATTGAATCATTAAATGCAAACTATTGTTGAGGTAAGATCATGTCCCAACTTTGGGTGTACTATTTTGTAAGGCATCTTAAGAGATTTCCAAGAGATCTATTTACTATCTCCATTTGCCCATCTTTTTGTGGGTGGTATGCTGAACTATAGGCTAGATTGGTGCCCAATTTCTTGAAAAGTGTCCTCCAAAAGTGATCATGAAACTTTACAAATAGTACAATATTCTACAAACTTCTTAACTTCATTTCCCATTCTTGGCCAAAAATAACTCCTTTTTACTAGATCTATGGTTTTATCTATCCCAAAATGACCTCCTAAGCCACCATAATGTTTTTCCTTTATAATATTTGTTCTTATGGAAAATCTAGGTATGCATAATTGAGCTCCTTTAAACAAGAGTCCATTCTGAATTAGAAAATCAGAAATATCGGTATGATATTTTCCAATCATCTTAGTGCATACCTCAAAAAATTCTTCAAAATATGGATCATCTGCATATAGATATTTTAGGGAGTCAATCCCCACACTCTGAAGTTGTACTTCTTCAACCAATCCAACCCTTCTACTTAGGGAATCAACCACTTTTTTTGATGCCCCCTTTTTGTGCTTTATATTGAATGTATAAGCCTGCAACTGCTCCATCCATTTTATATGTTTGACTCCAAGTTTTTCCTAATTGTTTAAGAGACTCAGTGCATGGTTATCAGTATAGACAATAAATTATTTTGGGAGTAAGTAATGTCTCCATTTTTTCAAGGCTTGTACCATTACATAGAGTTATAAATCATATGTGGAATATCTTTTCTTTGCATCATTTACTTTTTCAGAGAAAAATGCTATAGCCTTAACTTCTTGGCTCAAGACTGCACCTATTGCCAAGTTGCTTGCATCTGTTTCAATAGTAAATACCTTATTGAAGTCAGGGAGCACTAGGATTGGGTATTGTGCCACTCTATTATTGAGATATTGGAATGCATCTGTAGCTTCTTTATTCCATTCAAACTTGGTCTTTTTTCCACCCTTTATAGTGTCCAACATAGGAGCACACACATGACTAAATTTTTTAATAAACTCTCTTTAAAAAGTTGCAAGGCCATGAAAGCTTCTAACATCACCTTGGTTCTTTGGTGGAGGCTAGTTGACAAATGCTTCAACCTTTTGAGGATCCATTTTTAGGGTGCCTTATGAGATGACGAACCCTAGGAAGACAAGTTCCTTCTTCATAAACATACACTTTTCCAAGTTAATCACCAACTTGTGATGATGGAGTCTCCTCAAAACCATTTCAACATGATCAAGATGTTCTTCTCTGCTATGACTATAAATTAGAATGTCATCCAAATATATGACTACAAACTTGCCAATAAAATCAATGAAGATCTCATTAATGAGCCTCATTAATGTACTAGGAGCATTTCTCAAACCAAATGGCATAACAATCCATTCAAATAGTCCTTTAGTTGTTTTAAATGTTGTCTTCCAGCCATCACCTAGCTTTATCCAGATTTGGTGATAACCCAATTTTAAATCATTTTTTGTGAAATAACAAGCAATTCCTAATTGATCAAGCAAATATTCCATTCTTGGAATGGGAAACCTATATCTTATGGTGATTTTTTTTAAGGCCCCACTGTCTGTACATAACCTCCATTTTCCATCCTTTTTAGGGGCTAAAATTGATGGGACAACACATGGACTAAGACTTTTTTTAATCGGTCCCTTTTCTAACAGTTCAGTGACTTGCCTTGGAATCTCTGCATGTTGAGAAAGTGTCATCTTTTATGGGGCCTTGTTAGGTAAGGAAGAATCGGGTATTAGGTCTATTTGATGAATGATATATCTTAAGGGAGGGAGGCTTGTGGGAAAGTCACTAGCAGTGACATCATTGTATTTTGTTAGCAATTTATTGACTTCATCTAGTATAGGATCTTTATCATCAGACCTTATACTATCCTTGGGCTTGGATATTAGGATAAAGGCTTCAGTTTTAGGTTCCTTCAACACTTTCAACATTTCCTTTTCACCCAAGGTGATGACAGTAGGTTCTTTCTCTACTTTAGTATCAGGCAGGGGCTTCATGGTGAAGGTTTTCCATCCTTGGTGATAGAGTAGGTGTTCTTCCTACAATGATGCGTGACATCTAAATAATATTTCCAAGGTCTTCCTAGAAGGATGTGGGAGGCATCCATTTCAACAACATCACAGAGTACTTTGTCCTTAAAATCTTCTATAGAGAACTCTATCCATGCTTGTTCAGTTACTAAGGTTTGTTGACCTTTTGTTAGCCACGAGACATGGTAGGGGAAGGGGTGTGGCTTCTTAGGAAGATTTAATTTTTTAACCATTTCAAGAGATACCAAATTTTCAGTTCATCCAGAATCTATAAGAAAATTACATACCTTCCCATGGCATTTGATCTTTGTCCATAAGAGATTCTTCCTTTGAGGAGGTTCTTGGTTTTGTGGTACTTGAAGGAATACTTGTCTCATCATAAAACATGCTCCTTCCTCTGGTTCTAAGTCCCTTGCATTTGTATTATCTTCTTGTTTGTCATCTTTAATGAGTTGTGTTCTCCTTTCTCCTTGATTGTTGTGGTTTCTCTTCTTAGGGAATCTTCTTGCATGGTGTCCCAATTGGTTGCAGTAATAACACCTTAAGGGTCCATTTCCTCTTCCTGTATTTTTTCTCCCTCTATTGAAGGTTCTTCTTCCTCTATAGTTTTCTCTTAAGTTTGGATCTCCTTTATCACTGTCTCCTTGTTGTTGGTTAGGGGTCTTGCTGCTGCTGCCACTGTATTTTCCTCTATTCCAAGAGGTTCATCTTCCTCTAAAATTCTTTCCACCGTCATTTCTCTTTCCCTTGCTAAAATCTTGTTTTCTTTTCCACTTCTCCTCTACCTTGAGTTCCATTTGATAACACTTTTTTACTGATGTAGGGCAGTGTAGGTTAAGTTCCTCTTGAGTGGATACCTTAAGACCATTCATACACCTTGCTAGATTTTATTTTTCATCCTCTACTACATTAGTCTTCATGCCCAGTTTTAGGAAATCCTCGATGTATGATCCTACATCCATTTCTTTTTGTTTTAAGTTTTCATTTCTTCTATGGAGTTGCACCCCATAATCTATAGGCACATATGTCTCCTTGATCAATGCTATCATCTTGTTCCATGAAGTAATCATACTTCTCCCATTCTTCACCCTCTCTGATTGGATGAAGTTCCACCAAGTTAGGGATACTCCCTTCAACCTGGATCTTGCTATCTTCACTCTCTACTTCTCACAGATGTCCTCACACTCAAATAATCTTGTCAAGGCCTCAATCCAATCCAAGGCCAAATTTGCATTCATTTTCCCATTGAAAGTTGGTAAATCCAACTTCTCCTCCATGGTTCTTCTCCCCATAGACTTTAAGGTATCTAGGAGGGGTCTCTGGTCTGCAGGAATGTTCACATCCTAATCAGGGGTGTCATCTTCCTCTTCACTCCCTTCTTCACCACCAGAAGTGTCTTCTTTTCACTTCTCTACCTTGTTCTCCAACCCTTGAAGCCTCCTTGTCAAGGCTATATTTTATGACCTCTATTCTCTCACCATCTTTTCTAATACAATATTTGTAACCCTTGATGGGATCTCTTCATCCTTAGGAGCAAACATAGCTCTGATACCACTTGATGCAGAGTGGGTAGGTAGGAAGCCTCCAAAAGGACTCAAAAGGGCAATATACCCTTCAATAACCAAATCAAAAGGTAAAAGTGCTCCACACCTATCGCATGTGCATGAAGGACTTGGTAAGGGGTTATCACAACCCAATACCCCAAGGGAAACCTACTCACTAGGTCTCACCAAATCTAAAACACCAACTACCAAGGGTTGGCTCTTAAGCACTTATCCCAAATTATCGACAATGCTCCACAATATGACTCTAACAACCAAGGGTGACCCACACTCATAGATGTGGCCTATTTAGGTCCCTAAGACAAGGATTCCATGATCCTATTAAGTATATGAAACCCGTTCAACATAATTGCTTTGGAAACCCTCCTAGAGGCTTGTAGCCTTTTCTCGAAGGATATTTTTTCTTTAAAAAAAAATTCCACATAACCCCTAGAAAAAATTAGGGATTCAGATACCCTTTATGGCCTAAGGTTTTAGACTTAAGCACCAAAACATAAAGGTAAAGGAAAGATAGGAAAACACACAAAAGTGCTTCTGCAATTAGGCCAAATTAGGTTAACACTCACACTACAATTATTCCTTCCTTTCATCCAATTCTAAAACCAATACTTGTATCATGTGAGGGCATGTATAAGGGTCTTCTACACTGATTTAGGGGGCTTGATGAATCTGCAAACAAAATTTATGTTGACAGTCCTCATTCAGTGAATGGTGCACACATGGGTATGTACACCTAGGGCATCATGGCAAGCCCATCTCCCTGCATATTTACAAACCTATCCTACATTGTCTTGAATAACATAAATAAAACATAATGTCCACCAAGGGTCATTTAATTACCATGGTGGAAATTAGAAATACACTCAATTCTTTGTTAAACCCTGATTTAGGTCCTACAAACTAGGCAGTCGAATTAAAAATTTAGTAACTTACAAAATATGATTGATCAACACATGATACCAAGTGCAAATGAAAGAAGATTCATAGGACCAACTTGTGTTGTAAAAATTCCATGCAAATATGTTTGTACCAATCCATACTAATGACACAAGGGAGGAAGGAGATGGGGCCTAGGCCACACCCAAAACCCTCTTGCTTGCGAAAAAATGCGGAATGAACACAACAACACAGTGAGAGAGAGAAACACAGAGATATTTTATCATTAATTGATCAAACTCAATACATGCCAGGCTATAAGGCCTTCCTAGTTACATCCATATACATCACAATGTATTACAATTTATCTTCTTACAATATAGATCTCAGATCTTCAATATCTTAACATTTGTCTTCTTTCTCTCTAAGAGTCTCCACTAAAATAAGAACATACAAAAGAATATATAAAAGAGTCCAACAAGGAAGTTGGCACTCAAATACAAAGGTGAGACCCAGATTTAGGTCCACATAGATCCCAATTATAGACCCCATATTAATTCAGCCACAAAAAATAAATGAAGAAGTCGGCCAGCAGCTCCAACTCCCAAATAAACCAACTCAGCAAAGCATGACCAAGAAACAAAGCACTCAGCCAAAGAAGGACCGAGAAACAAAAGAAAACCAGCATGACCAAGCAACCCAGAAAGAATGTCAAGCAACATAAGCTGAGAGGTAGAGAACAAATTGGAAATGAAAGTAGACATATTTTTGGTTGAGAAGGATTGCTAAGGACCCAAGATGCTCGTACATCAGACACCTGGGGTTGAAAAGAAATGATTCCCCAAATCATGTATGAGGTCCAACCTAAAATGAATCCAACTTAGATTGATAAATCCAAGATGAGTCTTCAATCAATCTATTTTTCCACTTTACCAGATATTCCATGTATTCCTTTCCTCGTGTACTTCTGCCAACTCCCTGTTTCAAGATCTTCTCAACTTCCTCTATCAGCTTCTTAGGATAATCACTTGGTATTTTCATTTCTTCATTAGGTTCATGATATTCATACAAGTTTGAAATATTGACTATAGGTGATATATCCATGTCATCAGGTAATTCCACTTCGTAAGCATTTCCACTGTCAAATCTTTTCAGTATTTTGCAAGGACCAAATTTCTTCATCTTTAGTTTACCATATGTTCCAATAGGAAATATTTATTTCTTTAGATGAACCATTACAATGTCACCAAATTCAAATGTTTTATGTCTTTTTGATCTGTCTACATCATCTTTGTATTTATTATTACTTTTCTCCATCTTTAGCTTCACATCCTCATGCAATGTCTTCATAAATTCTACAAATTCCTCTGATTTATTACTTCTTATCTCTTCACCATAATGTCTCTCAAATCTGATATACTTCTAGGTTGTGTGCCATGAACAATCTCAAAAGGTGTCTTTCTAGTACTTTTGTTTACTAAACTGTTGTATGCGAACTCTTCTTGTGCCAACATCAAATCCCAATTGCTTGGTGTCTCTTCAACTAAACATCTCAACAAGTTACCCAAACTTCTATTTACAACCTCTATTTTTCCATCAGTCTGTGGATGAAATGTAGAACTAAATTTTAACTCAGTATTCAACTTCTTCTAGACTGTTCTCCAAAAATAGCTTACAAACTTATTGTCTCTGTCAGAGATGATACTCCTTGGTAATCCATGCAATCTAACAATCTCTTTAAAAAAAATATTTTCTATATACACTGCATTTGATGTTTTCTTACATGGTATGAAATGTGTCATTTTAGAAAATCTATCCACAAAAACAAATATAGAATCATTACCTCTTGCTGTCCTAGGTAAGCCAAGAAAAAAATCCATGCTGATATCACTCCAAGGTTTCTCAGGAACAGTTATAGGTGTATACAAACCATTGTTCTGACTTACTCCCTTTGCAACTTGACAGACTCCACAACTTCTTACAAATTTCTAAACATCTTTATACAACTGGGGCCAAAAGTACCTCTCCTTTAGCAAACTCAATGTTTTATCAATGCCAAAGTGTCTAGCCAATACACTACTATGTTTCTCCTTTATCAGCTTAGTTCTCATTAATCCTCTTGGTATACATAATTGAATACCTTCAAACAACATATCTTCCTAAATGAAATAGTCTTCATACTTACTTGATTGATTTGTATTAGGTGCTCTACACACTCTCCACCGCTCTAAAGAATCAGGATCATTTTCATACAAATTCTTCATGTCATCAAAGCCAACAACTTCAACTCTCATTTCATTCAACAAATATCTTCTTCTACTCAATGCATTAGCAACTCTGTTAGAAACTCCACTCTTATGCTTAATCACAAATGTAAAGCTCTGCAAATGTTCGACCCATTTCATATGTCTCTGATTCAACTTATTCTAACTACCCAAATATTGTAAAGCCTTATGATCAGTATACAAAAAAAATCATTTGGCATCAAGTCATGTCTCCATTTCTTCATAGCTTGCACAATAGCATAGAATTCCTGATCATAGACAAAATATTTTCTCTTTGCATCATTCATTTTCACTAAAGAAAGCAACAGGTTTACCTTCTTGAGTCAACACAGCTCCAATTGCACTTCCACTTGCATCACATTCAACTTGAAATACTTTATTGAAATCAGGTAATGCCAACATGGGTAACTCAACAATTTTCAACTTTAAAGCTTCAAAACTCTTATCAACTCCATGTGTCCATTTGAATTTTATTTTGTCTCCTCTCATTGTTTCAGTCATAGCATTACAAATAGAATTGAAATTTATGATAAACTTCCTGTAAAAACTTTCCAATCCATGAAATGATCTTACCTCAGTGACATTTTCAGGTGTAGGCCAACTTAAAATACCTTCAATCTTCTTTGGATCCATCTTCAAACCATTAGCTGAAATCACAAATCCCAAATACACAAGCTCTTCTTTCTTGAAGGAATATTTCTTCAGATTTATCAGCAACTTTTCTTATATGTTCTTCTCTAGTCTTACTGAATAATCAGAATTTCATCCAAATATACAATCACACACTTATTCAAGAATTTCTTCAGAACTTCATTCATCAACCTCATAAATGTACTGGGTGCATTAGTTATACCAAAATTCATAACCAACCACTCATACAAACCTTCCTTTCTCTTGAAAGAAGTCTTCCATTTATCACCTTCTATGATTCTGATCTAATGATATCCACTTTTCAAATCATTCTTGGTAAAATACTTTGCTCCACTCAAACAATCCATTTTGTCATCCATTCTTTGTATAGGAAACCTATACTTCACTGTGATCTTGTTTATAGCTCTGTAATTAGTGCACATTCTCCATTCTCCATTGTTCTTAGGTGCCAACATAGTTGGTACTGCACATGGACTCAAACTTTCTCGGACCAAACCTTTGTTCATAAATTCATGAACTTGTCGGTTAGGCTCTTCGTTCTCTATTGGTGTTAACCTATGTGGTGCTTTGTTTGGTAAACTAGCTCTAGGAATCAAATTCATACAATGACTAATATCTCTCATTAGTGGCAAACCATCATGTACATTATCTAAAATTATCTTCTTTTACTCTATGAGAAACTTTCCAACTTATGTAGGAATGTCATCTTCTATATTCTTACATGGTTTTTTAGGAATCAAGGCATAACTGATATCATTTCTTTTCAAATCCTTAACAAACTATCTACCTTCCATCAGACAAACTTTCACAGATGTACATAACTCATTAACAGATTCTTCAACCAAGGGTAACAAAATTTTCTTCTTCCCATCAACCCATATATAATATCTATTCAACCTTCCGTCATGTATATCATGTCTATCATATTGCCAAGGTCTACCCAACAAAATATGACAACAATCCATAGGCATGATGTCACACAACACCTTATCATAGTATTTTATAGTTTTCAGATTCACAAAACATTGTTCACTTACCATTAATGTATATTCATCCTTGATCAATGAGATCTTGTAGGGTTTTGGATGTTTCATCCTCTCCAACTGCAAATTTTCAACTATTTCCTTAGATGCTAGATTCTCTGAGCTTCCACTGTCAACAATCACTTTCCAAACTTTGTCTGCAACTCTACATTTGGTCTTGAACAATCTTTTCCTGATTGGATCTTTCTTATCTTTCTCACTCCATAGTATCCTTTGGATCATGAGGTTACTTTTAGGTTCACTGGATGGTTCCTCTTCGATCAATGCATTTATGCTACTGCTACCACCTCTCTTTCTTGCATCTGTACATTTAAAGGATTTATGTCCTTCTTTACCATAATTGTAGAAAGTTACTTGGAACCCTCTTCTACTATATCCACCTCTGAAATAATTGCCTCTTCCTTAGTATGAATTTCCACTTTTCCATTCAGTCTTTCCTTTGTCTTGAGATGTGTCTAAAACTGACTTGTCTGGTTCTGATCTACTATTCTCACCATGAGATCTACCTCTTCCTCTAGGGAATCTACCACCTCTGCCTCTTTTTCTTTGTTCATATCTTCTATTTAAATTCTCATCAGCTTTTAGGGAAAATTGATATGCCTCTTCAATACCTTCCATTTTGACCAAACTGATTTCATCTTGTATGGAACTTCTCAAGCCATTCAGGTATCTTGCAACTCTTTCCACTTCATCTTCAACATGTCTCGACCTGATGTCTAATCTATAGAATTCATCAGTGTAGTCTTTGATTGATTTGTCCTTCTCCTTTAAAATTTGCATTCACCAGATCAGGTTAATCTGATAATCACAAGGTAGAAATTTGCCTTTCAATTTTTTGACCATCTTATCCCATACCTTGATTTTGTCTTTACCTTTCTTCTTTCTATCCAATTGCAGATGTTCCCACCATAAGGATGCATGACCTTTCAGTTTTGTACTTACAATCTTCACCTTCTTATCTTCTGCAGCATTCTCATATTCAAAATACTTTTCCATTTTAGTTATATAGTCAATCAATTCATCAGAATCCAATTTCCCAATGTACTTAGGAGGATTGAATTGAGGTGTGGATTTCAAACTTGTCAAGGCTCTTAGGAATCTCGCTTCTTCCTGGTCCATCATAGGTGTAGGTACAACTTCACCTTGAACCTCTTCAAATTCATCATCACTAACATCTTCAAGATGTCTTCCTCTGTGCTGAACTGTTTCAACAGCTTCCAATCTTGCAGTTACCTGTCTAAGCATATCAGCTAGACCTTGATTAGCATTTCCTCTCCCATGAACCATCTTGAAACTCTCTGCAATTGTAGGTCAGATCGAAACCTACCACCCTACAACAAATATCTTTAGAGTTTACAAGAAGGAACCATATATCTCAACTTTCTCTGATACCACCTGACGCAAGGGAGGAAGGAGATGGGTCCTAGGGCACACCCAAAACCCTCCAACTTGCGGAAAAATGTGGAATGAACACAACAACACAGTGAGAGAGAAAAATATAGATCTTTTATCATTAATTGATTAAACTTAATACATTCCAGGTTGTAAGGCCTTCCTGGTTATGGCCATATATATCACATTGTATTACAATTTATCTTCTTATAATAGAGATCTTAGATCTTTAATATCTTAACATTTGTCTTCTTTCTCTCTAAGACTTGCCCCTAAACTAAGAACATACAAAAGAATATATACAAGAGTCCAACAAGAAATTCGGTGCTCAAATACAAAGGTGAGACTCAAATTTAGTTCTACATAGATCCCAATGAGATACCCCACATTAATTCAGCCATGGAAAATAAATAAAGAAGTCGGCCAGCAGCTCCAACTCTCAAATAAACCAACTCGGCAAAGCATGACTGAGCAATAGAGCACTTAGCCAAAGAAGGACCGAGCAATAGAAGAAAACCAACATGATCAAGAAACCTAGCAAGCATGCTGAGCAACAGAAGCCAAGAGACAAATAAAAAATTTGAAATTAAAGTAGACATATTTTTGGTTGAGAAGGATTGCTAAGGACCCAAGATGCTCCTGCATCAACTAACCGACTGTTTACAGGATTTGCAGAGAAATGGTTGTTCTTTATTAATTTTCAATGCCAAATTACATCATCATCCTACCATTTGCCTAAAAGGGCTTATGTATGAATTCCCAATAGTTACATCACATTTTTGAACCAACTAGCCATTTGGGAATGAGTTTTACAAATATTGACAAAAGTTGTCAATGTTGCTCAAAAGTTGCTTGACAACTTTTTGAGTAATTTTGTAATATTTTGCAATTTTGTATAATATATGACCAAATTTGGTCCAAACAATTATTTGGTGATCCCTAATGGATCAAAAAATTAAAAATATGAAAATAGCCTATATTTTAGGTTTTGGACAATAGTTGATCAATAGTTGACCAAGGGCTCATAGAATGCCAATCTTGGAACTAGGTCTTACAGAAGATGTCCAATGAGTAACCTATGATTCTAACATTAATAGAGGTCACTAGGAACTTTATGGAAACCCTAAGTTCCAAAGGAAACACTTATTTCATTTAGGGTGCTCCTACACCAAACTTGATCTTTCAACAGTCCTTTCGCGAGTGCTCACTAGACCTTAATCCCTAGTGGCCCTAAATAGTGGGGTTTTCAAGGATTACACAAAACTTATCTAAATAAATCATAATCCTAAAGGTATATATAGATATCCTTTCCTATTTTATTGAACATATCTCAGACTCAGATGCTACTCCTTTGGACTAGATGTCCCATCCAATGCACTCCTTCCCTGTAATTAGCCCTCCTATTACAAAGAATGTACAAAATCCTTTCATCCCAAAGCCTCCAAACCTTAAAAAAAGTTGATTCATGATCCAAATCCAAGGATTTCCAACTTTACATAATGTTCCACCAAGGTCTACTCACCCAACCATCAAACCCTCCTTCCTAGGTGCACAAGCCTAGGGCTTTGTCAACTAAACCCCTTCAAGGTATTCTACACCCTATCAACATATCATACACCATAAATTGGTCATATTATGACATTAAAAGTCATAAAAATTAGTCCTCCTTTAGATGGAACTCTCTGACCTTGACTGGCCCAACCACCTCATGCACTCAAATCTGTAATTTATCTCGATCAGAGATCTCTTCCTCCAATCTCCTACATATCCCTACAACCAAAAACATATGGATACACATTATACATGAATTGTCTCCTTCCACAAGTAACCTTCACCATAGAAATTGGGAGGGCCTAAATCATCATGGAGTCTTCAAAGCTAATTTTTGATTGCACTAAATCAATGACAGGGATAGTCAAAGAAAACTTGATGTTTCTTGTCTCAAAACTTATCAAAAGATTCTAATACTTGAATATTAATGAGATTAAATAAATTTACCATTAATATAACACATCTCAAATCAATAGAGTATTGGACCAAAGAGTTTTAGACACCCAAAATACTGACTGTGCCCTTATGATAGTGAGTGGATAGTTTGCAACAAATTAAAAGTTTATTGATTGAAACTTCTTTACATTGTTTCTTTCGACCCAAAACACACTACAAAAATCCCATACAAATCTCTCTCTCTCTCTCTCTCTCTCTCTCTCTCTCTCTCTCTCTCTCTCTCTCTCTCTCTCTCTCTCTCTCTCTCTCTCTCTCACATTCATTACCATACTATTCAAAATAGCCTTTTCCAATCGGTTTAACAGTTACAACTTCTCTGCCAAACTGACAATAATAGTTAATTAATTGTTATTTTTTTGTTTATATTGTTGTCAAGTTGATAATGTAGTTGTCAACTTGAAAAATATCCATTATTGGAGATTCATATCAAATTATAAAATGTCTTTAGGATCCCAACCTAGTGGTGGATCCCATGTCGACAAAGTAATTTGTATCCATTCTTGTTCAGGGAAGTAACTATCTACATATGCCTACTTGTCTTTTGTAGTTTCTATTTTCTATCATCCTTGTCTTATCAAAGTGTTATCATGTATTTTTTCACTTTCATATGTCTTAATGTTTAATGTTGTGAGATTCTCATTGTCTTAGAATCATTTTCTTAAGGTTCCTTTTCACTAAGGGAAATCTAGGAACCTGATCTTGTGACTTTCTTCTCTTACAGACATAATGTGATTACAATTGATCTTGAATATGATTTTGATTAAGTTTAAAATCTTATGTGATGTTTTTCCTAATATGCTTAAATGGAATTCGGCATATCTTACCATTACATTATAAATCACTAATCCACATTGATGATAAAAGTAGTCAACTTGCAATCATGACCTAAGAGGAAATATTTTAAAAGATATTTATATCCTTGATTCAATGATGCTTTCAAATGTTTTAATTAATGATCTATCAACATTTTGAAGAGGTCGATCTTGTCTTAATCAAGCCTTCATGTATTTGACTATTCACTATTTTCAATGGAAGGATGATGTTCTATAAGATTATAATGTGTTATGATTTGATCAACAACGATAATAATAAACAATATTTCCTTTCCATATATTCAACTCAATATGTTATGTTTATGAACACGAAAAGGGATTTGAATAAACAATGTTATGGAAAATGTTGTTTAAGAGAAAGTTAAAGATTATATTAATACTATGTTAATCTTGAAAACATTCCTAAAATTATGTATAATATTTAAGTATTTTTATTCTTATTCTTTCTCGATGACATTAGTATATATTTATAATTTCTTTTATTAATTATCATGAACAAAATTTATATTGTTAGTGTGCCTACTTATATGAATTCCATTCCATCAAGACAGATAAAGTTTAAATGGTATGATATTTATTATTATTATTATTATTATTATTATTATTATTATTATTATTATTATTATTATTATTAAATCAAAACGAAAAGTAGTTAGTGCAAAGAAAGACTAACTAAAGTTATAAAGTTTTATATTATTATATGGATAAGAATTTATGATATTGATTAGGTTCATTTCAATTTCTTTATGAGTAACTATTCTTATTCTTATTTTATCTATTGACTATTAATATTATAGATGGTTTAATAATTATAATTATACCTTGATTAATACTTTAACATTTAAAACATGACTATTAATTTTAATGTTTTAGGTGGCAAAAGGTGGTGAGTATTAGAATGATAATGATGTCAGCATTATTACAAAGGTGGCAAGCAAAAGATAGGGTCGATGAAGACAGCGAGCACGACATGTTTTCATATTTCAAACAGTATGGACGCCTTCAACAAATAAACCGCTGCCAAAAATATGCGTGGCATGGGTTGATGCAAATAAGACACCAGACACTATATCCCATGCTACATATCCAACAGTCTCCAAAGGGGTTTTAACCATTTCTATCAGCTGTCTATCATGCTGGTCGCCACCTCTGTCATCACCATGCCTCCAGGCAAATACAATCATCAACACAACACCTCTGAAAATTTGAAAGTGAAATGAAAATGCCCATGCTTATATAAGAAGCATCATAATAACTCATGAATCAGGGAACTCATCGATGACTCATCAGATGAGTTACCCTATGTTCGATCCTATTTTTCAGAACAGAAGGATCATAGAGAAGTAGTTCATGCAATGACTGTGATCGATGAAGATTGTTAACCAGAAATATATTCATTATTATGTATGGGTCAACACAGTCAGATTACCATGAGTTTGCGGAATCATCAATCCAAAGAGAGCTAGTAAATATATTTATGGTGATGCAGCATAGAAGTATCGACAGTAATAACATGACATAAAGGAGAGTAAGTATTACATCCACAACATATGGTAATGAATAATATTACAATTACCTCTACAAGTAATAGACGCCAGCCATCATATATATAGTAGAAGATATCAGAAGCTAGTCAAGATAGCAGAAGATATCATATATATCAGGTGGATAATAGATGCCAACCATCATACAGTCGCTAAAAGGTGATAGAAGGCAAAGGAAACATATGCTGAGGATAGTAAGCACCACTCCTCCACAACATGATGGTTGCCTGCAAGTATAGTCTACGCATATTATTTTCTATCAGTAGCAAGATTGGTTGATGCAAGCAAGTTAGCACATACTACACCGCATAGTTGATGTATCCTGCAAATTTTCAAAGATATCTTCAGAACTATGTCTCCATACAACAAGGAAGAGCCCATTCTATCCATGAGGAGGTTTTTAAATAGACCAAACAGTTATGAAGTTTTGCAACTGATCCAACTGAATGGTTGGCTGTTATGGATGATCAAAAGGATATATTTGTTATCCTGTCTATGTAATAGTTAGGAATTATCAGTTATGGATTAGTTTTTAGGGAAAGGGTGTGATGTTTTCACACACCCTTTCGATTTTATATTTGTATTCATTCATAAATCTGCAAAATAGGGATAGAATAACATTGAACGATATATGATGACTGATATGATTGATGTTGGAAACTTGGAGAATGATAAAATGAATAGTGGATTCGAATTCTGAATACAAAGATTCAATAGACCATTTCTTGTCAAGCAGAGATAAGTCTATATTTTTTTTATTGTGCAATAATTCTTGTTATTTATTTACAATCAAGTCCTTTAGATAAATCAAATTGAAATTCCTTAAAGTGATAGTTTTGAGTTGCGTATATTTCATTTCAAAGTTTATATTTTATATATTCAATTGTTTCTTTCTCATTTTTGCGTGGTTCAATCCTATTGATTAAGGCATTGATCAATTGGTTTGTCATCTGAGGAATAGTATTGAATTGAAATGTATTTAAACTTTTAGTTATATGTGCATCCCATAACGCCTTTAAGGTGATAAGATTTTGTTTTCAAAGTTGTCTCTAAAGTTGAACGTAAGGTTGAAGAGATATCGACTCTATTGCCCATTATTGAATTAAAGCACTGGTCTCTCTCATTAATTGAATTTGGTATAAGGTTTCATTGTTTCATGTTTTGACTTACTCTTTTATTTCATCTTATCTAGTTCATATCTCAATCGTATCAAGCAATTTTAAATACATTATATTTGAATAACACATGTTTTCATTTTTGTGATCTTATTAACACATTGAGAAGCAGGAGTTGAAGTTATCAGTTATCCACTATAGGAAACCTCTACAAGACTTTGAAGAAAAGTTTAAAGTACAGGCCCACCAACCTTGGTTCTGTGGAGCCAGAATTGTAGGAGGTTGTTGAAACCTTGTTCGTTGGAAAATCAATTGTATCTATCTTCATTGGATAAGAAAAATCCATAGGAAGTCCAATTTGTTGATTTGAGCACCAACAGATTGGCGACCCTACTAGGGAATGAATTGCAAGTAAACTTTACAAGTTTTTTGTTTATAGACCAGCATAGAGATTCATTAAATTAAGACATTGTGGTGAGTTACATAATTCAGATTTTATTTAGAGTTGATATTTTAATTCAGCTTTTAATCTTTTCTCCTCTATTAAAGCATCTTAATAATGGTTATTACTTAGATTTTGAAAATTTCAGATTTTACATTTTCAAGTATAAAGAAATGAATGTATG
The DNA here is from genome assembly GCA_018584345.1 of Thuja plicata. Lineage (NCBI taxonomy): Eukaryota > Viridiplantae > Streptophyta > Pinopsida > Cupressales > Cupressaceae > Thuja > Thuja plicata. Next base: position 1,186,837 of record MU225859.1, read on the forward strand.
AGTAATATCATTAAAAGCTTTTAAATCTGATATAATAGAGCTTATAACTTCTATTAAAGTTTTCATTGTTTAAAATTTATATTTTTAAACTCGGGCTTCTATTCATATTTTTGTAGCATATACTCTACTAAGGAAGAACCCAAATCAATTAATTTAATTTCCTTCTAAAAAGAGGGTGGCGACTCTACAAACTTAAAGAAGTGATAAACTTGGTTACATAATTTTGTTATTAGCAATTCTCATGTGGGGAAGAAGATCCTTGCATCCAGATCAACTTGAATTAGACTTAAAGCTAAGGAAAGTTAGGACTCCAAGTGTAAAGATGCCTTATGTACCTCGCATGATATATCCCAATAAAGATGACAAAGAATATGATTGTGAACAATTCCCTAATTCAAGCCATCATAGTCATGAGAGCAGTAGTGAAAATTGTAATCCTTTTTTTCAAAGTAATAGAAGAGGGCATGAGTCTCAACACGATCCAAATCAGGAAATGATTGAAAAGGAGAAAATAATTAACAAATGGGATGAAGTTTTCCATGAGATGGCTGAGGCAGGATCAGATAATGAAGAAATGGTTAGGGCTCTCAAAAGGCAACCAGAAGAGATACCAAGGAAAATAGGAATAAGAAGAGATACAATTAGATCACCAAGAGATAAAGAAACTCCTAAGGATTATAGAAATGAAGTTTATAATCCTCCTTATAGGAAGAATAATGGGCATATGTTTAACAATGATCATACCAACCCCTTGTTTGAACCAGATGAAAGAGGAAGACTTGAGAGAGACAACAATGATTGGGAAAGAAGAGATCATCAGGGATAGTGGGA
>MU225859.1:1215747-1245235 GCA_018584345.1 Thuja plicata
GAGCCAACCTTGTTAAAGGTTACAAACACACTATTAAGTGTGACCTTGTTAGAGGATTTTATACATAGAGGTTGTCACTTAGTATCGGGCATCTATTGCTACCATCCTTGAATCAACCTCCTTCTTATACTGTCAATAGGTATCAAAAAATTCCAATGCTACTTTTATGAATCAACCTTTTTGGCACTCCTTGGGATGTACCTCAATATATAGAAGACTATTAAGTCTTGCTCAGTTAAGAGACTTGATGCTTCAATGGTTAAAATGAAACACTCTGATTTTTTTCTAATACAACTTTGAATTGAATATTTTTAGATCTATTTAAGTACATTACCTCTTTGATCAATGTATCAATTCAATTCTTTGTGCTCCACACTTTCTTCTTTGTGATGTTGTGCTTCACTATTCATCGATGTCTGCAGAATTCTTTAGCTCTCCTTTAGCTTGATTGATCAGGACTGTATGAAGTTACTCTTCATCAGTTTCTCTTCAGCATCCTCTTTCTATTCACTCTCCTTCCCATGCATACAGAAATGAATTAAGCTTCTCTCTTATATAGACATGATATTCACCATTTCTTGATTCTTGATTCTTGGTTCTTGATTCTTGGCATGAAAAACAATCTAGCCAATTTGATTTAAAGCATAACTCCTGATTTGTCTCATAGTTATCTTCATGCCAGCTGTATAAATCAGCTTTAAATAAATTACTTAAGTCTAGTTGAATAAAACAAATAAAAAAACCAGTTAAGTCTATCTTTAGCTCTTTCCAGCTAGATATTTTTTCATTTTCTGAACTCTCTATTCCATCGGTCAACTCCATAGTTAGTCATCGATGACAACTGCTAGTTCCGTCGGTGTGACTCCAGTTAGCTTTGGTATCTCCATCCGTCGGGCAACTCTGTTTTTAGCTCATCGGGCATCCTGTGGTTTTTCTTCATTGGGAAACACTATCTTTTCCTCATCGGGTATCACTGTGACTTTTCTTCTTTTCCTTTACCAATGGTGTGCACTTCGTCAGTGTTGTCTGTCACTTGGTGAATACTTGACATTTATGCATTGCTGAAAGCATAAGCTTTGTTCCATTGGTTCTCTGAATTCTTTGGCATTATATACATGAACATATAGATGATATCAAGTTGACATCAATGAAAATACAAACCATTAACTAATTTAATGCCTTGCATTATCTTCAACTTAACATTGTCAAACATTCAATCAGTTATATATCATCACATTTCATTGTCTCCAATCTACCAACTCTGAGACATTTTTAGAAGTTGTCTTCTTCACCAGTTCACATGCCATCTTCATGCATGGGCCCCTAAAAAGACCATAAAACACTTAATGTACACTATACAATCCCAAAACCACCACCAGTGTATGTTGGATCAAATATAAGGGGAAGTAAGACCCTTTTATCTCTTCTTGGTTACCCTAAATGAGGGTTTAACACACTTTTACACAAATACAAAGAAATTTCTCTAATCGATATCAAATGGAAAGATTCCAAAGCTAAAATCCCTTTATTTCATGGTTCTATGATTTCTAATGAACATAAAGTGGAAGTGATGAATTTTAAATAGTAAAAATAATAATATCTTAGACTGTTAGTTTGATTGTAACAATAAAATTGCATAGAATCATTATCTTTATTCACTTAAAACTTCATCTATCAACCTCTCCTCTATTTTGGGATGGTTTAAAATATAGAAATGTTTTTCCCAATCATGGGAACAAACCAACCAACCTAACTAACTTCCCACAAACCAGATGTAAGTAGGTGAAACATATCGCTCCCCTAATTTGACAATTACAAAATGATGTACATTTTGTCAAGTTGACAACTAAAGTTGTCTACTTGACAACTAAATTTGTCAGATCAACAACTATATGTCTTTTTAGTGTTAAACACTTTTGAAATACCTTAATCTATAAACCAAACCTCTTAATACTACCCCCAAGATCATTTAGACCTTATAGTGACCCTTATAGGCCTATTTTGCTAATTTTGGCAATATTACATCTTTTGCATGGTTTTTTCAATATTATATACCTTTATACCTCTATGACATTATTATTACATTGAATGGCTCAAATGGTCATATTACATTATTCAATTAACTTCTAGGTCATGTTAGACTTCCAATGTCCTACGTCATCCAAGTAACCTTCTTTGTGCTCATGAGGTGCTCTGCACCATACTCATGGGGACAAAAAGAATCCAAGTCCCATGGATTCCTCTTCATTGTCTTCCAATTCTTTGGTACTTTCTTCTTGTACCCTGCAAAAAAAATGTTTCCTCTATTTGGTGGCTTCTTGCACCTACTCCCAATCTAGTTGTACTCATGCCAAGTACCAAAATCTTGATTATGCATCTCAATGTCTTCATGGATGACTTTGACATAGTCATCAACATAGAACCCCTGAAAACATGCAACAAAATGGTTAGGAAAAATAAATATCACTTCTTCATCCATCAAAGTATCTAGTTCACCATAGAAACCATATCATCTTCTGGTTCACCAACTTCCTCTTGCAAGATCCCCATGAAAGGAGAAAAATCTGCTTCCATGGTCTCCTCATGACCAATCACTTCTACATCTTTAAACCTTTGTCCACATGATGAAAGTATCTTCAAATGTTTCCCAAGTACCTCCAAGAGACACACATTCGTGATTGCTAGCCCAACCACCATTATTATCAACTTAAAGGCTTCATCGTGTCCTACCAAACCCTCTTGAGTCTTTGTCCATGAGACCACATCAGACATCCTAATTTGATCAACTACCTCTTTATGCCATCCTCCTTGGCATATCATATTCAAGGCTATTGCATAAGCCTCCTTACCAACTGACACAAGTGTACCCTATATGGTACCTTCTTCCTCTTCATTAATAATATTATTCTTTGAGACCATTATCCTTTGAATAGGCCATTGTATTCTCTTCTTAATCCTCAAGTGCCAATTGTTAGCACTTATCACCTTCCATTTCTTTAAGAGCTTCAAATATTCATCTAACCTCTCAAGGTCCTTGTTTTGTTCTCGAGATTCTTTAATCTCACTCAATTTCTCTTCATTCTCTTCCAAATCTTTTCTCAAGATTCTCAACTCCTCTCACTTCATCCATTCTATTTATTTTCTTATTGCATCATCTGGTTTCTTAGCTTCTTCCTATATTTTAATCCTTCCACCAAACAAGAGTTCCTTCAACTCCTTGTAGGAAGCTACCACCTCTATGTCAGTCTTTGTCAAACCCATCTTCAACTGGGATTCCAACACATATCCTAGACCTTTATCTTTCTCTGATACCACTTGATGCAGAGCCAAGTGGTTACTATTTCAAATCACTTCTCTAGTCCACTTGTGCTCCACACCTTAAGTGCAATCCAACCATCACTGAACTCTCATTCTTTAGTTCTCTTCCACTTACTTATGACTGTCCACTTCCAATCCTTCAAAATAACCCACTAGAGACTCTTTACTTGAAGTTAATCCCTTGATTGTGGATTCCCCTAATAACATGGATACCCCTTACCCCTTTATTGAGAAGACTCCATCCTTGATCCAACTTGGTCTTAGAAATACAAATACTTCTTAATGTCCTAAAAGATAGTAAGTCTATAAGTTCTGACTCTACTTATTATGGAACTTAGCTAAAAAATTCCCCAAACATTTATTTCCCTATCTCCTACCATGAAATACACCTTATAAAACCTTATAGACTCTTCCCACACCCATTCATTTCCACTAAATCCACCAAACACAACTGCCATTCAAAACAACACACCTTACTATAATACTGTCACATTGGGACAATCATGTCAAATATTTGCACTCTAGTTATTGAAATCTTCCCTTGGACTCATTTTCTTCTCCCAGGAATCCTTAATGTTTTATAATCCCTTCTCTACACTCTCTAAAGCCTCCATTATAGTCTCCAAACTTTATTAGTGGACAAAGTCACTCTTGCACTTCACTGTCTCCAATCTACCAACTTTGAGACAGTTTTAGACATTGTCTTCTTCACCAGTTCATGTTCCATCTTCATGCATGGTCCTCTGCATAGACCATAAAACACTTAATGTACACTATACACTCCCTAAACCACCATTGGTTCACATTGGATCAAGTAGAATGGGGATTAAGTCCATTTTGTCTCTTCTCGGTTACCCTAAATGAGGGTTTAACACACTTTTACCCAAATGCAAAGAACTTTCTCAAATAGATAGAAAATGGAAATATTCCAAAGATAAAATACATTTAGTTCATACCTCTATGATTTCTAATGAACATAAAGTGAAAGTGATTAATTTTAAATTGTAAAAATAACAATATCTCAGACTGTTAGACTGACTGTAACAATAAAATTGGAGAGAACCATTATCTTTATTCACTTAAAATTCATCTATCGACCTCTCCTCCCTTTTGGGATGGTTTAAAATATATAAATGTTTTCCCCAATCATGAAAACCAACCAACCACCCTAACTAACTTCCCACAAACTGACTGTAAGTAGTTGAAACTAATTTCTCCCCTAATTTGACAATTACAAAAAGATGAAAATGTTGTCAAGTTGACAACTAAAGTTATCAACTCCACAACTACATGTCTTATTAGTGTTAAAAACTTTAAAATGACCTCAAAATATAAACTAAACCTCTTAATACTACCCCAAGATAATTTATACCTTATAGTGACCCTTATAGGCCTATTTTTCCAATTTTGGCAATATTACATCTTTTGCATGGTTTTTGCAATATTGTATACATTTGCACCTCTATTAGATTCTTATTACATTGAATGGCTCAAATGGCCATGTTACATTATTCAATGAACTTGTAGGTCATGTTAGACTTCCAATGTCTTAGGTCATCTAAGTGACCCTCTTTGTGCTCATGAGGTGCCATGCATCAATTTGGAGTGAAGCTTGTGAAGGAGAGTAGTACCGTTACCCTTGGTAATTTGATTGATTTGTAGAGTATACCAAATATATTTGGGTCTTATCCTTGGAGTAGAAATACCTCTTCATCATAGTGGTATCAGATAAATTAATAGATCCTTGAGGGATCATTGGAGAATTTTTTGTGTTGAGAAGTTGAAGAGAGTTGCAAGGATGCCTCCTAAAGGAAAAATAGAAAGGGAGAACCAAGAGTTGAAAGAAACCTTGGAAATGGAGAGAAGAGAAAAGAGGGAGAATGATGTAGAAAAAGAGAGAGATAAGGCAGTTGATAAAGGAACATGTAGCCATGAAAGAGACCAATGTAGCATTTCATGCAAGGATAAAATCATTAGAAGAGGGTCTAGAAGAGGTCCACAAACTGACCATGATGAGGAATATTCTGAAGAAGTAGAAGAGAGAGTAGATGTGGAAACTCCTAGAGGGAGACAAGAAGAAGATATGGATGTGGAAGAAAGAAGGACAATCAGGATTTTGAAGGTAGGACAAGGGAGTGGAAGTAGAGCTCCTATGGATATACCTATCCATCAAGGTAGAATGGATAGAGAAGAGGTATTGGGGTTGATCAAAGCCCTTGAAATCTTTTTTGAGTTAGAAGACATGGATGAGAACAAAAAGATGAAATTTTCCAAGGAAAGGTTGAGGGGGAATTTTGTCACATGGTGGAGTAGTTTGCACATAGAGAGAGCCATAAGGGGGATGGCCAAGACCACATCTCAGAATAGGATGGTGGCCATGATGTAGGAACAATTCCTTCCATCTAATTTTTCTATTCACACAAAGAGGTTGAGGAAAAATTTGAAGCATAAGGATATGGATGTGATGATATATACAGATAAATTCTATAAATTGAGCATAAGAAGAGGCTTGGAAGATGAGGAAGAAAAGGTGGAAAGATACCTTAATGGGATAAGGTACAATATGCAAGATGAGATAGGGATAAGTGTACCGAATACCCTAAGAGAATGATTTCAATTAGAAATTAGAGTAGAGAAAAGGGTGAAGAGGAAACATGAAAGGAAAGGAGGAAGTGGAAGAGGAAACACAAAAAAAGGTAGGGGAAGCAGACCTAAAGGAGAAATCCAAAGTCAAGGAGACAAAGACAAAGGGAAAGAGTCTAATTATGATCAAAGAGGAGGATACATAGTTGGAGGCAAATTTGGGGCAGGAAGGGGATCAAATATATTCATAGGGATGTGTTAAATATGTAATGAAGTTGGGTACCCTTTATTCAAGTGTCCTATGATTGAGAAAACTAGGAGGACTGAGAAAATAGTACAATTGGTACAAGAGGAGGAAGAAACAAAGGTTGGAAATTCAGATCCAATACTTGAAGGTGACTTATTGATTTTTAGGAGAGGGAAAATGTTGCAGAAAGTTCAACCACAGGTATCCATCTTCATAAATCAATGTCTACACCAAGGAAAAGTGTGTAAAGTGATTGCGGATTCAGGTAATTTTGATAATTTGTTTCTCAAGATATGGTTGACAAGTTTAATTTAGTTATAATACCACATAGCATACCCTCCAAGGAAACCAGGGTGACTGATGATCAAAATATTGTAGTCCAAGAATAATTTTATGTGGCATTTTCTATAGGTGATTACCATGATAGGGTGTTATGTGATGTGATTCCCATGGCATGTTTTCATTTTATTTTGGGAAGACCTTGGAAATATCAGAGAAGAACATTGCATGATGGGTACAAAAAAACATATATTGTTCACAAGGATGGTAAGAGTTTTTCACTAACACCTTTGAAAAGCAATCAATCATTTGAAACTAGAGTTATTTGCTTTGGTAGAAAAGAATATTTGAGTTTGCAAGTTCCTAAGGCAATGGGAGCACATAATAAATATTGATTGTCCAAGATTTTATGCTTGTCAAAGTTATCCTATTGAAAACAAATCTTACAAACTACTAATGCTTTTGTTGCAGGACATTGTTAGAAGACCTAGATATCAAACTATTAATGTATTTGTTGTTACAGGTTGCCTATCAATTTTCAAGAAAACTAATCATGTGTTTTATATTAGCTTGATTTCTAGGCACTTAGACCTAATTAGGAAGGCAATTTTTAGGTGATTCATTGTACATTACGGGATTATGCTCTTTTCTATTAAGGAAAATCAGAAACCTTAAAGTGCTCAATTGGTGATTTGCAATTTATCCTTGGAAAAAGAATTATTTCTTTAGTGTACTTGGGAGAAACATATTGAATAAGAGAGTATTATCTTTTCCCTTTGGGAAAATCATAAATCTAGACCTCAAGGTGCTATCCATTTTACTTTCATGTCTTCCTATTAGTGGGCTCGTCATTGAGGAAAAAATATCATGGGATGACCCAAGTGAGAATGAGGCAAATCCAGCCTCTTCTAACCCACTAAAATTAAATACCTCCATGATATTAAAGTCTCAGAGGATAAATATATATTATGCCTAGTATTTTTTTGAAGATAATAGGTCCTAATGACTTATTGGTCAAGGATCACTATGCAAGTGGGAACCTTCTCTGTGTGCCTCACTTTCCATGCCCTTCATGCAGTCATGCAGCCTTTCCTTGGACGCATGGTGTTTTGTTAGCTAGGTCTTTGTGATTTTTGATGTTCTATTTGTGTTTTTTTATAGTCTTCTTTTTTCCTATGTTTTTTTTTTCCTTTTGGGATCTTGTGTGTGCTATAGTTCTCTTTGTCTTTTGTTTCTTAGGGCTTGGCCATTCGAGTCCTGGGCTTGTGTGGTTTCATGGAAGATGGTACTTGTAATCTTGGCAAGGGAGAGAAGGAAGACAACCCTACTCATTTCAAGGATAGGAAGGTTGATCCTCATTTGAATAGTGATGACTTTCATGGTGATCATGATTCTAGAGGCTTTAAGCCTTCCTATAAAGTAGTTGTGGCAGATGGGTTTGCTGCCAAATGCCTAGAAACTGCTTTCTTTGATTTCTCAACTGACAAATAAAATATGGGTGGCCGAGGAGAATCTCCCAACACCTATAGAAATCGATGAGCTGACATGTTGGATGATATTAGTTTTGGTTACTGATCATGCTATTGATATTCATGGTTTGTCACTGATGTCAACATATATTTCTGTGGAGAGGACAGACTGCTTACTAGAATAGAAGAAGTGTATAGACACTGTACATATGATTCAGAGTGATCAAATTGGATTTATGAAGAAGGATACATGTTAACCTTATTCCTAAAGTCTCTTGGCTTTATGTTTCATATTATAGATGTTATAGTTGATTTGGTAAAGACTGGTTTCTGGACTATAACTGTGATTCTGGACAGAGTAGGTCTATGTGTTTCTAGTATATCTTTCTAGCAAAGATATGTCAGATGATGTGAGATTACTGGTGGAAAAATGACATATTTTGAAATAGTGGGTTGATTTTGATTATGGTTTGGCTATAGGAAATGTCAGTTGTGGCCCGTATTCTGAAGGAGACCTATTTTCTGGCTGACTGTAGACATGTAGCATGTAAAATAAGTTGTGAGCATGGATTGCGGATCTGGAAGCATAATTGATGGATTGTAAATAGTGTTTACTTGTTACAGGTGCTTGGATAAATAATTTTCTTAGAAACCCATAGCATTAGACTACTAAATTTAGGATTGGACACCCTAAATGGTTGCTAATTGGATCATTTAGTATCATTTAATTATTGACCAGGGATGTAAACTTGGAATGGAATTTGCAAAGTATATGCTTGAAACTCCATTGATTCTCATGGCTAAACCTATGAATTTGAAATGCATTAATCTTCAATAAATCTATGCTAACTCAAATAAATTATCTTACTCTAGGAAAACAATAATTACAGATAGGAAATACTCTACCTGCCTATGTCGTAGGAACAACCTACTAGTTCTGTTACTAGTGGCTATAGGAACAACAGAGTTCTATTTACTTCTCTAAAAAATGAAAATAAATTCTACTGTAACAAGGGAATTCACTTACAAGGTGGGCCCCCTTGGATGAGTGAATGGAAACACAATTAAGATATCAAAATTGATCTCAACCTATACATTCTATTCAATCATGGAAAATACACTGGATAAATAGTATAACAATTGTATCAACTTCTATTCAGAAATAACTACTAACTCGACTACCTCCAAAGAGTTACAATAGTCATCTTATTTAAAGGAAATATAAAAATACACCCTAAATCTAAGATCACTCCATTAATGAGGATCTTTATAGATTCATAATGCTTCATAAGAGAAATATCAGCCATAGAGAATTAGTCTTCCCAGAATATAGTACGTGGTGCCTCTAGATCTGCATTGTCTTTAATAGGAAATTGAATTGACTTGTTCTTCCTATGAAGATCTTGTAGCGATGCCTTACCTTGCTTCAACCACTTGCTCGACCTCTTCAACATGATGGTGTCTTTGCAACAATGGTTGTCTTTTGACTTCTTCAGTATCATGATGTTGATCTTTAATTCACCATGACTGATCCCTGCCACATAATCAATGAACACACAACCTTCGAGACATACATATTTTCATCATTAATATCAAGAAAGAAGTGTTAGATTCCAATTAATTCTCTTGCAAGGCACATGGCTACAAGAAGGAAACTACCCACAAACATAGTAGAGGAAATAGGATCATTCATTAGCATTTAACTACTACATATTATCAATTTATCCATCAGTTCCAAGAAAATATACTATGTTACCTTTTCATCCATTTTACTACTTATGTCCTTACATATACAAAATATACATATAAAACCATAAGTTTAAGTATCTTTTCTGCAAGTAATCTTCTGGAAAGAAAATAAAAAGCATTTTTGAAAAGATGGCCTTTAAGGAGGCTCATCATTTCCCCCAACTATCCTATTACTGGTCCCCAGGAATCATGAAGTTGCATATCCTTTCTCGGAGCCTTAGGTCACTGGTAGTATTTTCTCTTGACTCATCAACAATATGGTTGAAATACCCATAATTTTCCTGAAGTCTTTCCCACCTCTGCACTTCTTTAGCCATGTCATGTTCTTCTGCACTTTCATTTACTGCTAACAGAGACTACAGGAGAATAGGTGGTTGGAACCTTAATGGAATCCAGTAATTGTGCAGTGTTCTACCCAACATTATATACCATGGAACTCGGAAGGTGGAAAGAGTTAAGTTATGCAGAGAATGAGGTTCATGAACCTTTAGATCATGCGACATCCTCACCCATCTATGCTTGGAAGTAGATATTGCAGCATCAATATTCTGTGACAAATGCACTTCCTAGTCTGTATATGCTTGCTCTCTGACTAGATGGACCTTGGTGGCTCCACTTGAATTCATAGTGACTAAGAGACAGTCAAGAAAAGTTTGTCTGGAATGCTGAACTTCAGGCTACATCAGCAAAGGTGTATCAATTTCACTATTTCTATATGGCAAGGCCTGATGTTCCTTGCTTATCTCATTCTCCATCCAAGACATCACTACTCTTAACTGAACATCTCCCACATACAATAGTGAGTTCTAGTCCCCATCATTAGGTACAATAAGATTATGTAAATAAAATTCAAATAAAAGAAAATTTATAGTCATGGGAGCTAACTAAAATGCATCATAGAAATCATGAGGTGTTGAGAAAGAAGGATTCAATCCCTCTACAATCTTGTTTAATTTAAAATTAACAAATTTTTCCTTGAAAAATAGTGCATAGACTGGAGATGGCGACCTCCATGTCATTGCTTCAAGAATCAACTCAGTAATATTCTTAACCCTTCTTTCCAATACTACAATCTGATTTATTTTTTGATCTAATTGATGAGCTTGCTCATCAATGGTTTTGTTTTCAGCTTTTCTTTTTCTAACTTCCATTCTGACCTTTCCCATACAAAATTGTGGTACAAGATCAACCCTGTTGTTAATGGTGTAGATAAGTATAGAGGTGGCATGGGTCCTTGGTTAAGGATATCAATCCATCTTTCTGTAGGATGAGGTGTTTTTATTTCCTCACTCTGGGTGGAAGTTTCTCCTTTCTATGCAACAAGAGTGTTTATTGCCTTATCCTTTTGACAGGATTCAGTGGCTTTAGCTAGTGCATCTAACCCATCCTTGCTTACTTTTTCTAGCACCATTTTGACAACATCCTCATTAATTGTGGGGAATTCATCATCAGGTAGGTTGTTTGAATTATCAACATTATCTTGCCCCACAGAGCCATCAAAAAATTCCTCTGCCTCCTCAGAATTTCTAGATTTGTATGGTGGGAAATGGTGTCACTTTCTATACTTTTTTAAACCTTTTCCTTAGAAGAGGACTTCTCTACAAACTCAGATGACTCTATATTCACAAATTGAATAAGAGACTTGTCATCTCTTCTGATGTTGGTAGAAATTCTTGCACTCTTCCTAACAGGGGTTTGGGAAGAACAAAGAGGATCTTTGTGTTTTCTTCTGCTGCAGGGCACCTCCTCCATAGTTGCTATAGGAGGTTCTTCTGGCGTCACTTCCTCAAAAGAGGGAAAGGCTTCATCAGTTGTGTTATTAATATTATCACCATGTGGCTACTGTTCTGAAATTAATTCCTCTGATCCTAGGATTTTACCCTTGTCTTTTTCTGAGGCAGACCTAGTTGTCATGGAAGTTGGGGTATCATTGGTCTCCTTGCTTTTTCCTTTCTTCCTATTAGGAATAGGAGTACTTCTATTGCAAGATCTTTTCTTAGACATGTTAGGTTTAGATGAAGAGGCTTCATAAATAGACTATGTTCATTGTATTACCTTGCAAACCCCCATTGTTGTGTTAACCCTTCTTCCTATACCCAGGCCTCTAGGGTCGACCACTCTAGGAACCAATTAATTCATTGCTAAAATTTCATCTCAAGTCCTAATTAATTGCTTATTTAACTCCATTTCTACAAGCAATTTGATTAAACAATGATGGGAAATAGACTGAACTTTTCCTAATTGAACTAGGGAAGCTTTCTTTTTCACAATGTAAACTAAAAAGCTAGGTATATTAACCGGTCTATCGTCATGGGAGAGGGCGCTCAAGATCTTAAAATGTAGTCCATGGAGATATTTGTAACAGTCTTCATAGGTGAAGTATGATATGATGAATGTAGTTGTCTACATGTACTCCATGGGCAATGATACTCTTAAGGTACCCTGCTTCTTATCAATTTCTAGCCGTGGATCACCATGCAAGGTGAACTATGCCCTAGCTGAGCGTAAATCAATATCTTTGGACCATTTTTCTCCTTCCTATGACATTCACATTACTTCTACCACAACATCCTCTATGAAGTCAATTTGTAACCCCTTTAACACTACAAACCCATTATCTCGAGTGTTTAGAAATTGTAGAGAAATTTCTTCATTAAATCCATTAAGGCTGAGACAGTAATCTAGCCACCCTCTTCTTCATAATTTCTCACAGCTGGCTGGTTCTTCAAGTAGAACTCCATGGTCTGTTGGCTCATGCCTCTGAAGGTCTCCTCCCATTGCTATTAACAACAAATTTTTCATAGAAGCTAAAACAAAATGGAAATTGCAATGGACTCAAGGTAATGTAGACAAGAAAATAGGAGTACAAAATATCATTTACTTCCAGGTTGGAAGTAATTAAAATCAAGTGATAATTCATAAATAATTTCGCACATGTTAAGGCCTGCCACCCTAAACATGTCATGAAAATACCATCATTAACTGAACTTTGGATTTTAAAACTTTTAATTACTTTCACATCAAATCATGATGATGTAATCACTAGGTGACAGATGGCTTCACACATGACGGCGGTCATTTTGAAAAGACAAGAAATAAATTTCATCCTTCACATGCTAATTTCCAATTTTGCAAAAAAATATTAAATAATCCCTCCCCCCAACTAAGTGTAAGGCATGGGTCCCACCAGGCCATTGCGTGCAAGAGTAGAAAAAGAAAAAGAACACTAAATTCTAATAAAAATGAATAAAATAATGTACGAACGAAGGTATGTGTCTCTAACCTGTGGAGTGTTGCAGGAAGAGTGTTCTCTCATGCAACATACACTGATGGAGTGATGTGATGGTATGGAAGAACATGGTAGAGAGAGGAGGTGAGGTGGATTTTTTTATGGACTAATTATTTCACTAGGAGTGAAATGTTTATTATGGAATCATTGATAAAAATCAAGGTTTAGTAGAAACCTGGGTGGAAGACCCAGATGTTGTTGCTACAGGAGTGTTGTTGTCATTAGCGTGTTGGAACTACTGCAAGAAGTCTTCTCAACTTGTGGGCTTGTGGTAGATCTTGAGGTGATGCCCATTCACAAGCAGTTTGAATCGCACAAGATCAATGGTGAAAATATAAACCACTCCATTTTCAAAAATTGAGATTATTCCATAAGGGCCTAGCCAACGGGTCTCAAATTTGCTTGGGGAATTTTGATAGCATGAATCATAGAGTAGGGCCCAATAACCAATGGAAAATTTCTTGTCCTTGATGAATTTATCGTGCCACTTATTTCACTTCTTCTGAATCAATTTTGTGTTATGAAGTGCAGAATTGCGATACTCATCTAGTCCATTAAGCTTCAGGAGCCTATCTTCTTGTACTCTGGTAAGGTTAATGTCTAATTCCAATACCGTCTAGAGAGTTTTGTGCTAAAAATCAATAGGAATAGATGCATATTTTCCATAAACCAATTCAAAAGGAGTAAAACCAGTTGTTGTTTTCCAAGTTGTTTGGTAAGCCCAAATGGCTTGAAGAAGACGGGTACCCCAGACCGTCTTCTGAAAAACAACTATTTAGTCAAGATTGCCTCAATCTTCTGATTTATTATTTTTTCCTACCCATTCACCTGAGGATGGTATGGGGAAGATTTTCCATGCCTTACTATGTACTCATGCATCAACTCAACAATAAGATTAGAAGTAAACTGTGCACCTTGGTCTGTTACTATCTCACAAGGTACACCAAACCTAGTAAAGATATATTCATAAAGGAATTTCACTACCTTATGATCTCTAGCATGCCTCATTGCTTTGGCTTCTACCCATTTAGTTGCATAATCAGTTCATACTAAGATATATGACTTACCATGAGAATATGGCTCGATAGGTCCCACGAAATCAATACCCCATTTGTCAAATGGTGTAACCTATTGTCAATATCTTGTATGTTGTCCTCTTCCCTACAAAATGGCCACCACATAGTTAATCATGACATACCCAAAGGATGTCATAAGTCTTATCTTCATAGACGCATCTTTGGGTGACCTGGTCAGGACCTGTGTAAAACATAAATCCTGATATCCATGAGAAATTTAAGCTTTTCTCAACCAGAAGTCTCCGCTCTCTTGGGGAGAAATTAGGTGGTGTCCTTCTTGTAGCAAGGTAGTTTGTGATATTGACATACCATGGGTTGTAAGTGTTAATAGAGAAGAGGTGCTCATCAGGGAAGCTTTCATTAACTGTTGTAGGATCATCTGGAACTTGTAATATAGATAAGAAATCAGCCACCACATTAGCCTTACCCAGTTTATCAGTGATTGTTACATCAAACTCCTGCATGAGGAGTAACCATCTTGCTAACCTACAAGATATGGTGGGTTTTTTCATTAATTATTTGATTACTGAATGGTCAGTGTATACAAAAACTTCATAACTAGTAATGTAATGTCTCAATTTATTAAGTGTATAGATTACTGCTAGTAATTCCTTTTCAGTAACAGTATAGTTTAGTTCAACACCTTGCAAATTTTCACTAATATAATATATAGCATCCTCAACTATACCTTCCTTTTGGCCTAGCACTACCCCAATGACATAGTCTAATGCATCTATATGATTATGAAAAGGTAGCTTCCAATCAGGTCCTCTAAGAATAGGTGTTTGAGTTAAAATATATTTAAACTCTTGAAATGACAGTTCATAGTCAGTTGTCCATTCAAATTCAGCTTCTTTCTTCAACAGGGTATATAATGGGGCTGCAAGTTTGCTGAATTCCTTAATGAATCTCCTGTAGTATCTAGCATGACTAAAAAAAATCCGGACATCCTTCTACTTGAATGGAGTTGGAAGTGTAGTGATGATTGCAATCTTTACAGGATCAACCTAGATACCAAAGGATGAGAGGTAATACCCTAAGACAACTCCCTCTTCCATCATCATGTAGCACTTCTCACTATTAAGGGAGAGGTTGTATTCCTGACATCTTTTAATAAAATTCTCCAAGTTAGCATGAGCCTCCTCAAATGTAGTTCCATATGCAATGAAGTCATCCATGTATATCTCAACACAATCAGTAGAAATGTCAGAGAAGATACTCATTACCGCCCACTGAAAAGTAGCAGGTGCATTACACAATCCAAATGACAAGACAGAATAAGCAAATGTTCCCCATGGACAGGTGAACATTATCTTATCTTGATCTTCAGGTGCTATCTGTATTTGGTTGTAGCCACTGAACCCATCTAAAAATGAAAAATACTTTTTACCAGCAAAGTTGTCAAGTACTTGGTCAATGAAAGGTAATGGAAAGTGGTCTTTCTTAGTGGCTTTGTTGAGCTCCCTATAGTCCACACAAACTCTCCATTTTCCCCATTTTTTGGAACAATAACTAAAGGAGAGACCTACTAGCTTTCATAAATGGGATAAATAAAGCTAGCTTTAAGGATTTTTTGTAGCTCGGTCTTTACTATATCTCTTAGAGTAGGGTTGATTCTCCTCTAGGCTTGTATAATTGGTCTGGATTTTGGGCTAATATAATTCTTATGGGTACAAAGATTTTGGTCTAACCCCTTCATATCAGTATAGTCCCATGCAAAGGCTTGTTGTTTGTCTTTCAACAGTTGGATAAGACTGACCATATGAGACTTAGTGAGGGTCTTGTTGACATTCAACTCCTTTCCTAAGGCTATTTCTACTCTTTTAACTTTATACAACATCATAAATTCTGCAAACAAGGGTGACTTGATCTCATGTGGTAATAAGGTATGAAGATAATTAGGTGCTGCATGAAGCTTAGGTGGGTTCTATTTGGGAAATATAGTTTGGAGGGAATAGTTAGGGACATGACAAGAGGATGCATCAAAGCCATACTAGTTGGTAAGGATTACCACTAGTATGTCATCTTCCTCTTGGGATACCATAAATGGATCTCTGCCAATAACCATGAGCTGCTATACAAAATTTGCCTCTAGGGAAGAATCACCTAGGTCTGGCCAGACAACTTGGTCTAGGTTAGCTTGATGCTTGGCTGGAGAGTACAGGGTTAATTTCTTGGTATAGATCCCATCAGATATTGTCATTTTTCTAGAGCAACATGTAATGCAAGCATCTGTTATGGCTAGCCAAGGCCTTCCTAAGAATAATGGATATCCTCCTAGTGTGGCTTTGGGGGACAAGATAATGAAATCTGAGGGGTAATCCAAGGAATCAAGTGTGACAACAATGTAATCCACCATGTCATCTAGCTTCACTGTGGAATTATTAGCTAGCTGGAGTATTGTAGGTGTTTCCCTTAAACTAATGATACTGAGTCTTAACAAAACTTCCATAGTCATCACATTGATGGATGCCCCTAAATCAATCAAGAAATTTTGTATTTGGATACTATTAATATGAATGGTAACCACTGGGCTGCCTAAATTAGAGTATTTAGGCATCAATACTTTACTAAGCATGAGATCAGAGAGCTTCCCAACAACATGGACAATGTCAGGATCTTTCCTCTTCCTACCAGGGTGCTTGATACAGGCTTCCTTGATTTCTTTATTATAGATGGAGATTTTTTTAAGGGAATCTAAAAGAGATATTTGAATAGCCATTTGCTTGAGTTGGTCAATCAAATTAGCTTCAATGGGGCTTTCTTTTAAGGATGTTATTTGAGCCAATCTCTGCAGATAAGGTGGATTTTTCAAAACTAGAGTAGATTGCGGAATAGGTGGAGCGGCAGTGGGTTGATTCTTAGTTACTTCCTCGGTGTCATAAAATTTAGTTATTATAGGCTCCTTAGGTGTAGGCAATGTTGTTCTTGATCTTAAGTGAATATCATTTACTTGTAGGGAGTAAGCTTGCTGCTTGTTATTAAGATTTGGAGTTGGTTGCACAGGCAGCTATGTTGGTTTCTGAGGATTACTATTGGCTGCAGGAGGTGGAGGAATAATGGCTTGACTCTGAGGTGGAGGCATAATGGATTATTGTTGGTTAGACTGATTGGGTCCCCACTGAGGTTTCTATTGCTAGTTACCATGTGGTTTCCATTTTTTATTCTATTTTGGCTGGTGATATTGGTTAAATTGTTGTTGGTATGGGTTCAATAGAGGATGTTGTTGATAGTTTTGGTTATACTATGGTTGTTGGTTAGACCAATTATAATTCTAATTCTATCCTTGAGGGCCATAATTCTAAGGGTTATAGTTTTTCCATTGACTACTACTATTATAACCAAAATTATTTAGGGGGTCTTGAGGCATACCTTGTCATTGAGCCCATGGTTGCCTCTAAGAAATGTAGAAAACATCTCCATTATCCTCATATATAGCTTTAAACTTTGTGGGCATTGAGGTAGTGTCCACAGACGCAACTATTTTGCACTTATAGTTTCTTTTCTTATCTCTATAGTGGGAGAATAATTCAGCCAACATAGCATCTGCATCCTCCTTCTTTGTTCATGCTTGCATGTTGTCCAACTGAGTAGCAATGTCATTGATGATGTCTTGCTTAAATTCGGACAAAATATTGGACAACTCCAACTTGGATACTCCCAAACCATTGGATTTATGAGGCAAGTCTCTTATTCCTCTCCCTTTCTTCACAGTAGCCCTTGAATAGTTCAAGCATATGTTCTTTATATCAGCCCAGTTCTTTTGAGTGATGTCTCCACTAGCCATAAGATCCAAAGCTTCTATACTCCCATCATTTACACCTTTCAAAAAAAGATGCTTTTGGGACTCCTCATTCAACTGATGTTTGGTATTTCGTTGCAGGATGAACATAAACCTTGAGACATAGTCCTCCAAGTTTTCATCCTCCTTTTGAGACATTTTGAAAATGGCATCCCCTTTTAAATCTCAACCCCTACAGTATTCCTTATATTTGGAAAGAAACATGTTGCTCATGGCATCCCAACTTTCTATAGCATTAGCTCCTAGCCCCATGAACCACCTTAGAGCCGCCTCCTTAAGAGTAGATGGAAGAAACATAAGCTTATGGGTGTCAGTGGTGTAATCGTAGCTCCTACAAAGGATATCAAACTCAAAAAGGAAAGTCTCAGGGTATTCAGTGATGAGGCTATAAAATTTTGGGAGTGCGGAGGTAGGTATGTTCTTTAGATTATGATTACCATGTTGAGGAGGAATGGGAAAAGGAAAGGTAGGATGAGCCATCCTTGGTGGAGGACCTGGTAGTTGTGGTTGATAGATGACAATGGATAAAGGGTTGTCTTGATACTCAGGTTTGTCAAATAGGTCATGCAAATGTAGTGATCCTGCAGAGGATGACATCCAAGATATTTCTCCTTGGGCATCAGCAAATGGATTTTTGAATGGGTTTTCTTCTTCACTCTCAAATCGGGGTTCCTCTGGCTCAAGATTAAAAATATCAAATGGTCCTACCTAGTGATTGTGAGGAAGTAATCTCCAATGAGGGTCTCTTCTTCTATGCATAAAAGGAATACTTGAAACTCAGTCCTAAATTATGAAAATTGGAAACATGATCATCAAAGTAAGTTTGAACTAACACCATCCCAGTAGTGAAGCCAAAAATGCTGGGATAAAAAAATTTCTTAGAAACCCATAGCATTAGACTGCTAACTTCTAGATTGGACACCCTAAATGGTTGCTAATTAGATCACTCAACCTCATTTAATTATCGACCAGGGATGTAAACCTGGAGTGGCATTTGTAAAGTATATGCTTCAAAATCCATTGATTCTCATGGCTAAACCTATGAATTTGAAATGAATTAAACTTTAGGAAATCTACGCTAACTCAAATAAATGCTCTTATTCTAGGAAAATAGTAATTATGGATAGGAACTTCTCTACCTACCTATGCTGTAGGAACAAACTACCAGTTTTGTTACTAGTGGCTGTAGGAACAATAGAGTTCTATTTACTTCTCTAAAACATGGAAATGAATTCTACTCTAACAAGGGAATTCAATTACCAAGTGGGCCCCCTTGGATGAGTGAATGGAAACACAATTAAGATATTAGAATTGAACTCAACCTGTGCATTCTATTCATTCATGGAAAATACACTGGATAAATAGTATAACAATTGTATCAACTTCTATTCAGAAATAACTACTAACTTGACTAACTCTGAAGAGTTACAATAGTCATCTTATTTAAATGAAATCTACAAATACTCCCTAAATCGAAGATCACTCCATTAATGAGGATCATTACAGATTCATAATGCTTCATAATAGAAATATCAGCCATAGAGAATTAGTCTTCCCATAATATAGTATGTGGTGCCTCTAGATCTACGCGTTGTCTTTAATAGGAAACTAAATTGACCTATTCTTCCTACGAAGATCTTATAGCGATGCCTTAACTTGCTTCAACCACTTTCTTGACATCTTTGACATCATGAAGTCTTTGCAGCAATGGTTGTCTTTTTACTTCTTTAGCATCACGATGTTGATCTTTAATTCTCCATGTCTGATCCCTGCCACATAATCAATGCACACACAGCCTCTGAGACATACATATTTTCATCATTAATATCAGGAAAGAAGTGTTAGATTCCAATTAATACTCTTTCAAGGCACATGGATATAGGAAGGAAACTACCCACAAACATAGTAGAGGAAATATGATCATTCATTAGCATATAACTACTGCATATTATCAATTTATCCATCAGTTCCAAGAAAATATACTATGTTCCCTTTTCATCCATTTTACAAGTAAGTTTAAGTATATGTTCTACAAGTAACTGCTGGAAAGAAAATAAAAATAATTTGAAAAGATGGCCTTTAAGGAGGCCCATCAATAGATACCATGTGTATCTTAGCAAGGGGTCAAATAATTATTTGTATATTGGAAATTCTTAATTGGCCGACCTAATTAATTTTTTGTTTATTAGGAAAGCTTAACTGGCCAACCTAATGAATTATTGTAAGAGGGTATATATGAGTGATATTTTCTTTTGAAAAGATGTGACAGAGATTAAAATAAGAAGAAGAAGTGAAAGTTGCGAGGCTTTTTTGGCTACTAGATGTTGAGAAGAGTTTATGATAAGAGTACTTCATTGGAACTAACCAAGCAAAGACAGTTTCTATCAGATAGTTCACTGGATTGTGTATTTGTTTTATACACTTGTTCAAATTGTAAATCCTTGAGGGTGGCTTTAACCTTCTTTGGGAAGTGTGCCTTGGAAGTGAGCCTACTATTTATTTTGACTCCTAATAGGGTTTGTCTCCTACCAGGGACAATGTACTGTAATGTTGTAACAAGCACCTAACAGGGCTAAATCTTTGAATAGGGATAGTATACTCTCAGTACATTATTTGTGGGTGTTAATTCCCACCGAGGTTTTACCTTTAACAAGGTTTCCTCAACAAAAAATATTGTGTTATGGTGTTGGAATTTACTATGTTATCATTTACAATTGCAGATTTGGTTTATAAAGTTTAAAGTTTAATAATCTATATCACAACTGATTCACCCCACCCCCCCTCTTAGTTTTCTTGTGGACTATTATTCCTCACAATTGGTATCTATACGCCTCCTTCAATCGTGATCCGTAGTTCCCAAGATTTCCAAAGGTGAGGGTTAGTAGCAATAGTTTTACAATGATATAAATCAAGTACACAAGAACTACTAAAATGAATAACTTGAAATGTAACCAATAAAATGTACAAGCAATGAAAGGAAAACAAATGAATGCAAACCCCAAAGTGCTTAAAGCTTCTATTGTCTCTCTCTACTCCTTCTGAAATGCTATTTTTGATGCTCAATATTGGTGTGGGCAGCGTCTATGACTTGAGAAGCATCGAGAATTTGATACTTGAAATGGATGTGTGATCGCAAGATGGCTTGAATGCTGGAACCAAACTGACATAGTAATGGTGCATGAGAGCTTGAAATCGTGGACCCTTCAAATGGTTATGAAGGGTTTATTATATAGGAATTGGGGATGAAATGAACGGTTGAGATCAATCCCAGAGATAGGGTGATGAACGGTCTAGATCAAAAGGAACTGTTGAAGCCATCAATAAACTCCACCTCTTCATATGGTAAAGAGGAGATAGAGTTTGGTTGACTGAAGAGCTAATGGTGAGTTACCTTTTTGAACTGAAGAGGTGGGTGAAGTTACCCATGTGGACTGGAGAGATGGGTGGAGTAACCCATGTGATCTGATTGGAGTTATCTCTTTGAAGATAAATGAAAATTGATTTCATTTATTTAATTAATATTTTTAATATGTGAGATAATTGAATTCTTTTTGATTTAGAATTGCTTTATTTGATAAAATTAAATTAATTTAATTGAAATTAATTTAATTGGAAGAATTTAATTAGTAATTTTGAATATTTGAATTTAAACTATAGGAAATTGAATTTAATTAATTAATTAAGGGTAATTAATCAATTAAAGGTTAATTAATTAAATAAAATTAATTATTTAATTAATTTTGGGAATTTGATTAGATGATTTGGGGAATGAATTTAGAGGAAAATAGATGATTAATTAATGATTAAAACCCCACTAATTAATAGATGAAAATTAGTGTTTTTAATGTAAAGTCGCAAGCCTATTCATTTTTGGGTGTCTACATTTGCCCCTCTTTGATGCGATGTGACTTGTCGCAGTGTGTCAAAGATTTTTTGATTTTGATCCTCCCCCGGTGATAGTAGGTGTATTTATGCCCCCTCAACAAATTTGAGTGAAAAGTCTTGACATGAGCGTTAATTTGTTGAAACCGCCATTTCTGAATCTAGGTATTTGACTGATTTGGAAAATGTCTTATATTGCCCCTGATATTGCCTATGTAAGTTTCTGGGGATCGGGAAGAAAAAATCAGACCTCCTTGTGAAATTAGGGTTTTTGGGGACCCCTATAAATAGCCAAGAGAGTCATTCATTTGTCACATTGCCTTCTTGGAGCTCTTGATTTCCTAGTGAGTTAGTCTCTAGTTTTCTGTGCTTTTCCTCTTGTTTTCGTATAATGGCGGGCCTTCTTGGAGTCACTCACATTTTCAACCGGGTCTGGATGTATTAGAGACCAGTTGGTGTAGGATGTCTGGTGAGTTTTATTGATTTGCGTGTCATTAATGCCTTTATTTATTTCTTTGAAATTTTTTTGTTTTTTGAATTTCAGCATATGGTGCCGCAATCATCTACAGTTTTGCCGCAATTGCGGTTTGAATGCCGCAATTGTCGATTAAGTGCCGCATTTGATAAGTGTACCACACTGTGTATATTTGGATGCCGCAATTAATTTTTTTATGGTACAATTGATAATGATATTTCTCAATCACATAAGTGAACCGCAGTTGAAGTGTTTATTGCCGCAATCACATTTTTAGAAATGTCTGCCTGATTTATTTGTCTGATATATGTAGATTCTGGCTTCTGATACTTTCCTAGATTAATGCCTTCTGATATTTTTTGATTTGTTTTTGTGTGCAGTTCACCTAGCGGATTCTTCTCTATCGAGAGTTGAGACCGGCTGGTCTTGTTTACAGGTTCCTTCTCTCAGAGGATGAGAGGTTAGTACTAAGGGACCTAGGATTGTATTGGATTTTCTATATGCCAGAGATCACAACCAATAGGGATCTGATCTCCACTCTTGTAGAGCATTGGCATTCTGAGACATGCACTTTATGGTTACCCACTAGCGAGTGTACCATTACATTGGAGGATGTGTACCACATCCTCCAGCTTCCGATCCAGGGTGCGCTTGTTGAGTACACCACCTATTTTGGTATCATTTCTTTGACGGAACTTTCTGGATTGCCCCAAGATCAGCTTGGGTTATCAAGTGCTTATGATATCCCATGCTCTAGATTTAGTTTGGGCCTTGATAGTCTGTCCACCTTACTAGGCAATCTTATTTGTGGCATCTTATGCCCTGATCATCAGCAATGTGGATTTTCTATCAGCTTTGGTACTATGCTATAGAGTATGGTCAGGGACCATACTATTTTTTCTTGGGGGCCATGCATGTTGGCTCACATGCATTTTCATATGTTCTAGGAAGCTTACCTTAATGGTAAGTCGCTCGGCTATGATGCAACCCTACTTTAGATATGGGCATGGGAGAACATAATTGTTTGTCGCCCTTTTGGTACACATGATTTGCCAGCTGACATGCCTTATGTGTATATGTACAATGGAGCCATTGTTCAGACCCACATGGGTCATTTGGTGTATTGGTGTCAATAGCTGGATATGATTCCTTATTTCATATGGATGCCATATAGAGATTCCCCTGTCTGGGATGGAGAGGACATCCATCTTCCCTTTTTCCGGCAGCGGTGATATCTTATTGGTCATGTGACTGATCATGTGCACATAATTGACTTTCACAACACCGACAGGGTGTTGCGTCAGTTTGGTGAGCGGTAGGATGTGTCTGACTCTTATGCCTACTTTTCTCGTAGGTCAAGGGACTCTACTATCTAGGGTAGTGTCATATCACTTGATTTTGCCCATACTGGGTTTGCAAGGTTCCTTCCTATTGCGTGGACATGGCGATCAGCCACTGTTGATGCAGGTTTGTTTTTTTTTCTTCACATCTCTTGTTCAGTTTCTTTACTGCTCTTATAATCTATCTGCTCTATGTGACATTGTCTTTTATCTGATGTGGTACTGATATTTGAATATGATCTCTTTGTAGGTACTTGATGTAGGAGCATCTTGGGTCAATGGCAATCCTGCATGCCCAAAAATATGTTTGTTTACTCTTTAGTTGTTTGGAAGTTGCTCGGCATGGTTTCTATTGCTCAGCATCCTATGTCGCTTTTGGTAAACATCCTATGTTGTTGTTTCTTGGCTTTTTGTGTTTCTGTTGCTCAGATTTGTGTTGTCGAGTGCTCTGTTTCTCATCCGTGCTTGTGACGAGTTGGTCTCTTTTGGAAGTTGGAGCGGTGGCCGAATTCTTCTTTTAGTCTTTGTTGCAAATTTAATTTGGGATCTATCTTGGGATCTGTGTGGACCTAAATCTGGGTCTCTCCTTTATAATTGAGTGCTGACTTAGTGGTTGGACTCTTGTATTTATTTGTTTGTATGTTCTTAGTTTGGTAGCAAGTCTTAGAGAAGGAAGGAAAATGTTAAAGATCTGAGATCTTTGTGGTAGGAAGATCAAATTGTAATACATTTTGACGTATATGGCTGTAACCAAGAAGGCCTTATAGCCTAGCATGTACTTAGTTTTGATGATTAATGATAAAGATATCTGTATTTCTCTTGTCCCACTATGTTTTTGTGTAATTCCACATTGTATCTGCAAGGTGGTTTTCTGTGGGTGTGCCCTAGGCCTTGTAGTCTGTTTCCTCCCTACATCAGGTAGTATCAGAGCGAGTTGAGATCTGTGGATCCTTCTTATGAACTCTAAAGATATTGTTGTAGGGTAGAAGGTTGCGATCTAACCTATAATTGCAAAGAGTTTCAAGATGGTTCGTGGGAGAGGAAATGTTGATCAAGGTCTGGCTGATATTCTTAGACAAATGGCTGCAAGATTGGAAGCTGTTGAGACAGCCCAGCGTAGAGGAAGACATCTTGAAGATGTTAGTGATGATGAATTTGAAGAGGTTCAAGGTGAAGTTGCACCTGTACCTGTGATGGACCAGGAAGAAAAAAATTTCCTGAGAGCCTTGACGAGTTTGAAATCCACACCTCAATTTGTTCCTCCTAAGTATAGTGGAAAGCTATATTCTGATGAATTGATTTACTAGATCATTGAAATGGAAAAATATTTTGAATATTAAAATGTTGCAGGAGACAAGAAGGTCAAGATTGCAAGCACAAAACTGAAAGGTCATGCATCCTTATGGTGGGAACATCTGCAGTTGGACAGAAAGAGGAAAGGCAAAGAAAAAATCAAGGTATGGGATAAGATGGTGAAAAAGTTGAAAGGCAATTTTCTTCCCTATGATTACCAGATTAACCTAGTTCAGAGAATCCAAAGTTTGAAGCAGAAGGACAAAATTGTCAAAGACTATACTGAAGAATTTTACAGATTGGACATCAGATCTGGACATGTTGAAGATGAAGTGGAATGAGTTGCAAGATATCTGAATGGCTTGAGAAGTTCCATAAAAGATGAGATCAGTTTGATCAAGATAGAAGGTATTGAAGAGGCATACCAATTTTCCCTAAAGGCTAAAGAAAGTTGAATAGAATATATGAACAAAGTTAGAGAGGTAGAGGTGGTATATTCCCTAGAGGAAGAGGCAGATATCATGGTGAAAATAGTAGATCTAAACCAGACAAGTCAAATACAGAAACTAATCAAGACAAAGGAAAGACTGAATGGAAAGGTGGAAATTCATACTGAGGAAGAGGTAATTACTCCAGAGGTGGTTATAGAAGAAGAGGGTTCCAAGTAACTTTTTACAATTGTGGAGAAGAAGGACACAAATCCTTTGAATGTACACATGAAAACAAGAAAGGTGGTAGCAGTAGGAGAAATGCATTAATCCAAGAGGAAACATCCAATGAAACTGAAAATAATCTCATGATCATAAGGATACTATGGAGTGAGAAAGATAAGCAAGATCCTATCAGGAAAATTTTGTCCAAAACTAGATGTAGAGTTGCAGACAAAGTTTGGAAAGTCATTATTGACAGTGGAAGCTCAGAAAATATGGCATCTGAAGATATGGTCACAAAATTATAGTTGGAGAGGATGAAGCATCCAAAACACTATCAAATCTCATGGATCAAAGATGAACACACATTAATGGTAAGTGAGCAATGTTTTGTGAATCTGAAAATTGGAAAGTGCTATGATAAGGTGTTATGTGATATTATGCCAATTGATTGTTGCCATATTTTGTTGGGTAGACCATGGAAATATGATAGACATGCTATACATGATGGAAGGTTGAATAGATATTCTATTTGGGTTGATGGTAAGAAGAAAATTTTGTTACCTTTGATTGAAGAATCTACTGATGAGTTATGTACATCTGTGAAAGTTTGTCTGATGGAAGGTAGACAGTTTGTTAAAGATCTGAAAAGAGATGATATTTGTTATGCTTTGATTCCTAACAAACCAAGTAAGAATAAAGAAGATGACATACCTACAAAAGTTGAGAAGTTGTTGACTGAATATAAAGAAATCATTTCAGATAATGTACCTGATGGTTTGCCACCAATCAGAGATATTAGTCACTGTATGGATCTGATTCCTGGAGCTAGTTTACCAAATAAAGCACCACATAGGTTGACACCTACTGAAAATGAAGATCTCAATCGACAAGTTCATGAATTGTTGAACAAAGGCTTGATTAGAGAAATTTTGAGTCCATGTACAGTACCTGCGGTGTTGGCACCTAAGAAGAATGGAGAATGGAGAATGTGCACTAATTCCAGAGCAATAAAAAAAATCATAGTCAAGTATAGGTTTCCTATACCAAGAATGGATGACATAATGGATTGTTTGAGTGGAGAAAAGTATTTCACCAAAATTGATTTAAAGAGTGGATATCATCATATCAGAATCAGAGAAGGAGATGAATGGAAAATTGCTTTCAAGATGAAAGAAGGTTTGTATGAGTGGTTGGTTATGTCCTTTGGTTTAACTAATGCACCAAGTACATTTATAAGATTAATGAATGAAGTTTTGAAGAAATTATTGAATAAATGTGTAACTGTATACCTAGATGATATTATGATATTCAGTAAAACCAGAGAAGAAAATTTGATGCAAATAAAATAGGTGTTGCAGAGATTGAAAGAGGAAAAATTGCTGATAAATCTGAAGAAGTGTTCCTTCATGAAAGAAGAGCTTGTATATTTGGGTTTTGTGATTTTAGCTGATGGTTTAAAGATGGATCCAGAGAAGGTTGAAGCTATATTGAGTTGGCCTACACCTAAGAATGTTACTGAGGTAAGATCATTTCATGGATTGGCAAGTTTTTACAGGAAGTTTATCATAAATTTTATTCTATTGGCAATGCTATGACTGAGACAATGAGAGGGGACAAAAGGGAATTCAAATGGACAAATGGATCTGATAAGAGTTTTGAAGCTTTGAAGTTAAAGGTTGTTGAATTACCTGTGCTAGCCTTACCTGATTTCAATAAGATATTTCAAGTTGAATGTGATGCAAGTGGAAGTGCAATTGGAGCTGTATTGACTCAAGAAGGTAAACCTATTTCTTTCTTTAGTGAAAATTTGAATGATTCAAAGAGAAAATATTTTGTTTATGATCAATAATTCTATGCTATTGTGCAATCTATGAAGAAGTTGAGGCATTACTTGATGCCTAATTAATTTGTTTTGTATACTGATCATAAGGCTTTACAGTATTTGGGTAGTCAAAACAAGTTGAATCAGAGACATATGAAATGGGTAGAGTATTTACAAAGTTTTACATTTGTGACTAATCTTAAGAGTGGAGTTTCTAATAGAGGATCTGATGCATTGAGTAGAAGAAGATCTTTGTTGACTAAAATGAGAATTGAAGTTCTTGGCTTTGATGACATGAAGAAATTGTATGAAGATGATCCTGATTTTTTAGAGCAGTGAAGAGTGTGCAGAGCACCTAATACAAATCAATCAAGTAAGTATGAAGACTATTTCATTCAGGAAGATATGTTGTTTAAAGGAATTCAGTTATGCATACCAAGAGGATCAATGAGAATGAATTTGATAAAAGAGAAACATATTAGTGGATTGGCTGGACACTTTGGCATTGATAAAATATTGAGTTTGCTAAAGGAGAGGTATTTTTGGCCTCAATTATATAAGGATTTTTATAAATTCATGAAAAGTTGTGGAGTCTATCAAGTTGCAAAAGGAGTGAGTTAGAATACTGGTTTGTATACACCTATTACTATTCCTGAGAAACCTTGGAGTGATATCAGCATGGATTTTGTTCTTGGACTTCCGAGGACAACAAGAGGTAATGATTTCATATTTGTTGTTGTGGATAGATTTTTTAAAATGACACATTTCATACCATGTAAGAAAACATCAAATGTTGTTCATATAGAAGATCTTTTCTTTAAGTAAATTGTCAGATTGCATGGATTACCAAAGATTATCATCTCTGACAGAGACAGTAAGTTTGTAAGCTATTATTGGAAAACACTTTGGAAGAAGTTGGATATTGAGTTGAAATTTAGCTCAACATTTCATCCATAGACTGATGGACAAACAGAAGTTGTGAACAGAAGTTTGGGTAACTTATTGAGATGTTTAGTTGATGACACACCAGGAAATTGGGATTTGATGTTGGCACAAGTAGATTTTGCATACAACAGTTCAGTGAACAGAAGTACTGGGAAAACACCATTTGAGATTGTTCATGGCACTCAGCCTAGAGGTATATCAGATTTGAGAAACATTGTTGGTGAAGAGAAAAGAAGTGTTGAAGCAGAAGAATTTGCAGAATTTATGAAAACATTGCATGAGAATGTAAAGCAAAAGCTGGAGAAAAGTAATAAGAAATACAAAGATGATGCAGAAAGATCAAGAAGACATAAGACATTTGAAGTTGGTGATGTTGTGATGGTTCATTTGAAGAAAGGAAGATTTCCTATTGGAACATATGGGAAAGTGAAGATGAAGAAATTTGGTACTTGTAAAATACTGAGAAGATTTGACAGTGGAAATGCTTATGAAGTTGAATTACCTGATGACATGGATATATCACCTATATTCAATATTTTAGACTTGTATGAATATCATGAACCTAATGAAGAAGTAACTATACCAAGTGATTATCCAAAGAAATAGATAGAGGAAGTTGAGAAGATCCTGAAATAGAGAGTTGGCAGAAGTACAAGACGAAAAGAATACATAGAATATCTGGTAAAATGGAAGAACAGACCAATTGAGGACTCATCTTGGATTTTTGAATCTAAGTTGGATTCATTTTAGGCTGGACCTGACACATGATTTGGGGAATCAATTCTTTTCAACCCCAGGTGTCTGATGCAGGAGCATCTTGGGTCAGGGTATGTGCAAGATCATGGGGGGCCAAAAAGTGGTGATGTGAAAAAAATCCACTTTTCACTCGTCCAAAAGTGCATGAAAGCGCTTGTTGAATTTTTAGTAGGCTTGGGTGTCAGTACACTTGGGAAAATTAGACACCAAAGCACAAGCCTAATCGGGTACATGATTTTTTTGGGTACCCGAAACCTGTGGCATAAATCAAAAACCTGCGAGCCGCTTTCCTCATTTCTCTCATCACTTTAGGTTTCCAAAATGGCTAGATATATCATACACACAATTTTTTTGGGTACCTGATTGCTCCAACAACAAATTCGACTCCATTGTTTATCTGGTAAGTAAATTCTTGTTATGTCTAGATTGATTTTTTTCATTTTCATGTTAAATGTAGTTTTTTTGGTAAAAATGGGGTTTTGTATTGATTTTTTTAATAATATATGAAAT
>MU225859.1:1303876-1320336 GCA_018584345.1 Thuja plicata
TTATTTGATGAAATTAAATTAATTTAATTAAAATTAATTTAATTGGAAGAATTTAATTAGTAAGTTTAAATATTTGAATTTAAACTATAGGAAATTGAGTTTAATTAATTAATTAATGATAATTAATAAATTAAAGCTAATTAATTAAATAAAATTAATTATTTAATTAATTTTGGGAATTGGATTAGATGACTTGGGGAATGAATTTAGAAGAAAATAGATGATTAATTAATGATTAAAAAACTATTAATTAATAGATGAAAATTAGTGTTTTTAATGTAAAGTCGCAAGCTTGTCCATTTTAGGGTGTCTACATTTGCCCCTCTTTGATGCGATGTGACTTGTCAGAGTGTGTCAAAGATTATTTGATTTTGCCCCAGCTTGCCCTGGCCTTTAGTAGGTGTATTTATGTCCCCTCAACAAATTTGAGCGAGACGAGCGTTAATTTGTTGAAACTGCAAATTGTGGAACTGGGTAGCTGACGGATCTAAAAAATACTTTAAAATGCCCTGTAATTGACCTTTAAAGTTTTCGGGGACCGGGAAGAAATTCATAGCTCCTGGGTGAAATTAGGGTTTTTTAGAACCCCTATAAGTAGCTAAGAGAGCTCTTCATTTGTCACTTTGTGATTTGGAGCTCTGATTATCTTTGGTAAGTTGCTATTGATTTCTACCTCATTTTCTTCGTGTTTTTGAGTGATGGCTGGACTTTCGGGTGTTGTTCATATCTCTAATCAAGTCTATTCATACCGCCGACCTACTAGCTTTGGACATCCAGTGAGTTTCCTCGATTTGCATGGCATTTATTGCATTATTTATTGCTTTTAAATTTTGTACTTTTTTGAAAAAATTACGCCTTTGCCACAATCGACTGCGGTTTTGCCGCAATTGCGGTTTAAATGCCACAATTGCCAGTTGTATGCCACATTTGATAAAAGTGTCGCATTTGCCTATTTTAATTTCTGCAATTGCAGTTTGAGTGCCGCACTTGTATTTTGGGTGCCATAATCGCATAAAAGTACCGCAATTGAGTATGTTTAATACCGCAATCAATTTTTTAACACTGTATGCCTGATGTCTTTGTCAGCTATCTGCTTTTTCTGGCTTTTGTTACTTTCCTTAATGACTGAAACTGATAATTTTTTATTTTTGTACTCTCTGTATAGTTCGTCGGGCATATCTTGCATTGTCGGGAGTCCAGACCAACGGGGCTCGTATATAGATTCCAGCTTACTGAGGACGAGAGGTCAGTACTGCGTGACCTGGGATTGTATTGGATTTTCTATATGCCTGAGATCATGACCAACAGGGGTCTGATCATCGCTCTTGTAGAGCGATGGCATTCAAAGACCTATACCTTCTAGCTTCCTACCAGGGAGTGCACTGTGACTTTGGAGGATGTATATTGCATCCTCCATCTCCCTATCCAGGGTGAGTTAGTGGATTATTCCACTTGTACTGGTGTCACTTCCTTGACTGAGCTCTCTGGACTACCCTGGGATCAGCTCGGGCTTGCCTGAGGATATGATATTCCTTGGTTGAGGTTTGGATTAGGTCTAGATAGACTATCCATGCTGTTGGGTAGTTTGATTTGTGGGATCCTTTGCCCCGATCGACGTCAGCGTGGTTTTTCTGTTGGTTTTGGTAGCATCCTTCAGAGTATGGTCCGAGACCATACCGTCTATGCGTGGGGCCCATGCATGTTGGCCCACATGTATTTCCATATGATGTATGTGGCTTACCTTGATGGTAAGTCACTTGGTTGTGGTGCCACTTTACTACAGATTTGGGCATGGGAGCATATAGCTGTCTGTCGTCCTGTTGGTACCCGTGCTCTCCTAGCCGATAGGCTGTATGTATACATGTATGATGGTGCAATTTTTCAGACCCATATGGGTCATCTTTCATACTGGAAAAAGTAGTTAGACATGGTCCCATACTTTATCTGGAGGCCTTACAGAGATTTTCCTATTTGGGATGGAGAGGATATCCATCTAGCTTTTTGTCGACAACAGAGATACCTGATTGGTTGTGTGAGTGACCATGTACATATGATAGATTTCCATAACACTGATAGGGTGTTATGGTAGTTTGGTGAGCAGCAGGATGTTTCAGATTCCTATGCATATTTTTCTCGGAGGCCCAGAGATGCACATGTTTTGGGTGTCATAGTGTCACTAGATACTGTACGCACTGAGTTCTTAGGACTACTTCCTGTAGCATGGACCTGGCGTTCTGCCATTGTGGATCCAGGTTTGTCTTGTTTCTACTTTGCTTATGTACTTCCTTTCTTCTCTGTTGATTATGGTCTTATCCTGTTATGATACTTATGTTTTTATCTTCTCTGATACTGATAGTTGATTTTCCTTTTGCAGGCACTACACCACAGTTTGATGCATATTGGTTACAGCATCGTCCGATTGCCTTGACAGATGTTTCACATCCTGTGCCTAGGACTATCATGAGGAGAGCTCAATGAGTAAGGTGCAGTAGGGGAGGCCATGATGGAGGGAGGGGTGGTGGACAGGGAGGTAGGGATGGGGGTCAAGATGGTGGACGCGGGGGAGACGGGAGAGATGGTGGGAGGGATGGAGGCCGAGGGAGAGGTGATGATGGAGGGGATGATCCTAGTCCTAGGGGTGCTAGTGGTGGTATTAGGGTTGGTAGTGGTAGTTGTGGTGGGTGCTCTAGTGTTTTTAGAGTTGGGTTGGGAGCTATTTTGGAGGAGGAGGAGGCCCTAAAGGAGGAGGCACCCCAGTTGGTGCGTAGAGTGTGTAGGCAGATGATAGTATTTTTGGCTCCTCGACAGGAGGATCAGGTCATTACTGAGGAGGTGGATGTGGATCTTGCTGATATAGATGTGGAGGCTCTTGATGAGAAGAGTGCTAAGACCGGTTCCTCGGAGGAGAGTGGCAGTAGCAGGAGCAGCACTGGGGAGAGCTTGGAGAGTGGGGATGATTCTGTGGTATTGAGACAGAGAGGAGGAGAGGGGCTAGGGGACCAGACTGAGGAGGGTGATATGGATGATGAGCCCTCCAAGGTTGAGAGACTCTCCCAGCAGGTGCAAGATTTGTAGACCCATTTGGCCTTAGCCAATGCCCGTGTGACCATTTTGGAGTCCTGTGTGATAGCTGCA
Source organism: Thuja plicata (assembly GCA_018584345.1). Classification (NCBI taxonomy): domain Eukaryota; kingdom Viridiplantae; phylum Streptophyta; class Pinopsida; order Cupressales; family Cupressaceae; genus Thuja; species Thuja plicata. The sequence continues at coordinate 1,307,012 of MU225859.1, forward strand.
GAGTCCAGAGAGCGATAGGCTCAGGCTGAGGTTTGCTCCTTTATTGATAGTGTATAGGATGTCTCCCACAGAGATATCCTTGATAGGTATTATAGATTTTGGTGAGAGGCTCAGCGAGAGATATATTACTAGAGACGCCACTATGAGCGCGTAGTTCCTGCTATAGAGAGGGTTCCAGCTATATAGCATCACAAAGATCCAGCAAGGCTCAGCGGTCATAGAGTAGCAGTGTCAGAGCTCCTAAGTCCTCCCATAGGACAGATTCTGATATGCCTCCCCCTCGTGCCCCTCCTGGCGAGGGTGGGGGTAGTTCTTGTTGATCATGCTCCTTGTACCATTTTTGTAGTGATGCATTGTATACACTGAGTAGTACCATTTTTTGTATCTGGATACACTGATATATATATATGATATACATGTTGATTACCTTCTTTATTCAGACTTGCGACCTTTCATTTGTACTCAGATATTTTTTATTTTACATGAGATACAACTATGTTCTTATATGATGTGCAATGGTTACTTTCTACATGTATGTCCTATATGTTGATGTTTTTTAGATGATGAGATGTATATGCAATATGTTTCTATTATGTAGACCCGTATATGGATGATTTTCTTTCCTATGATACTAACATGTTATGCAGGATGGTGTAAATGAAATGCTTGTTTATATGAGATGCTTTATGGATGCATGTGATTTTATGATTTATCATGCATGCAACTACCTTGTTTTTCTTTTTCTAATGCACTTAATGGAATGTATGCAATCTAGTATGCATAAAATATCTGAGTAATGCATGTGTTAGTTAGAAAGAAGTTAGTATGGATAGATGTGCTCTGAGATTGATTTGGTATGAAATGTAAAGATAGGATAGTTTTCTCTTTTTTTTGCATTTTTAGATAGATATGATCTGATAGAAAGAATGAATGTCCCAAGTCGCTACCCCAGTTTCCAATAATTGTCATCATTGCATCTTTTTTTTGTATTTTCTAATATTCCAGAAGAGCGTTGAAAGATCCAGATCACATACCACCTGGATAGCGCCACAACCTCTTGATAGCAGAAGGAGTAGAGAGATTGAGTAGAAAGAGACCCATAGTGCACCCAAATATTGACCATCTGGATTCAACTATGTTCCCTGTTTGAAAAGAAAGAGAGCCAAAAGCACCTAGATATTGACCATCTGGATACCACTTGTCCTCTAAAATTAATCTAAAACAAAGAAACCAAGATAGAACCCCTACGCCCCTAGAGTCCATCTGGATAGCATCGTGAGCTCTTGATTTCTGAAAGGGAAAGCCAAGCAAACAAGATAGAACTCCTACGCCCCTAGAGTCCATCTGGATAGCATCGTGAGCTCTTATTTGCAACATAAAGGGAAAGACCATAGAAACCAAGATAGAACTGCAAAGCAACTCAAAGTCCATCTGAATAGTGCTGCGAGCTCTTGATTCTATAAAGAAAATAAGCAAAATAAAAGAGAAGGAATGTCCAATTCTTTCCTAGGTTTAAGCTCAAATCGTGGAACTGCGTGGGTGCCAGATAAGTGACAGTGCCTACCGCATTTATCCTAAATCATCATGGCCCTAAAATCAAAATGAACATTCAACAGACAACAATCAAAGAAAATAAGTCATGATCTATCATAGCTACTCTCCTCACATGGTGGATCCTGGAGTAGCGTAAGAACATAACCCTGAAATATAGACTGACATCTGATTGACTTGACTGACCTATTCAAAATTTTTGTGTGGTTTCTCAATGCATTTGGATTCTCATGATTGGTTTGACTCTTTGGATAGGCTTGATTGGCTTGATTTGATTGATCGTGTTGGCAGCTGATTAAGCTGTGTCAGATGGGCTAAATGCTTGTTCGCAAAGCTCATGATTATGACAATATTGATTGATAGATTTGATTTCTCTAATCGTATTGGCAGCTGATCAAGCTGTGTCAGATGTGCCCAATGCTTGTTCGTAAAGCTCATGATTGAGACAATGTGATTGATAGATTTTGATTTGATCAATTTGGCAGCTGATCAAGCTGTGTCAGATGGGCCCAATGTTGATTTGCAAAGTCGATGATTGTGACAATTGTTTGATTGGGCGTGCTTGCCCCTTGCTTTCTTAATGACCAAGTTGGTTTTATTGCTTTGGGATTTTTGTAATTTTTTGAATGTTTTTTGATGAAGATTGATTTTCTCTTTATTTTTTATTTTTTTTTACGATTTTTAGAACTTTTGGAATCGCCCCCTAGTCTGGTGGACCGGTATTTACCATGGGTAAGTGCTTGGTTCTCAGAGGGGTTCGTGCTTCTGGATATTGCTTGGGGTAGTCAGTCTTGCATTTTGAAGCATGCTCAAGCTTTTGGAGCTTATTGATGGTGAAGCTAGATTATGAACACTTGGTGCCTGTTTGCCAGGTTTTCACCAAGGTACCTACTCAATAGTGTTTGATTGCCAGGTTTTCACTGAGAGAGCGATGTTTTTTTCTCTTTACTTTTTTTTTTCTTTTTTTTTATTGTCGCTAAGGCGCCTGATTGCCAGGTTTTCACCAAGGTAACTTTTGTATTTTTTGATTTTTTTGGTATTTTATGGATATGTAGGTAAATGCCTTAACAATAGAGACCTTTAAGGGTAGAACCTCTTCAGGTGCATGTTGTTGATGTAGCTAGGGATCTAATCTCCTTCTGGTGTTGCTAGTATGAATGCCACACTCTGAGTAGAGTTGACAATAACAAAAGGTCCTAGCCAGTTAGGCTCGAACTTACCAGGTTTGACTCGCTCTATTTGATTCTTTTGATTTTCCATGCGGACAAGGTCTCCTACCTCAAATGTTTGTGGCTTCACCTTCTTGTGATAGTTCCTTCTAAGGTGATTCTGATAGCCTTGTAAGTGGTTGAAGGCATGCTGCCTTCTTTCATCTAGTAGTTCTAACTCACTGAGTCGTGCCACTCTATAGTCTTGGTCAGAAACCAAGTTCTTCAATGATATCCTCAGGGATGGGATTTCCACTTCGAGGGGTAATATCGCCTTTGTTCCATAGACTAGGGAGAAAGGAGTGGCTCCTGTTGGTGTTCTCACACTAGTTCTGTGTGCCCATAGTGCGGGACTAAGCTATAAATTCCAGTCTCTCCTTGATTCGTTCAATATTTTCTTTAGAATCTTCAAGATTGTTTTATTTTTAGGTTCGGCTTGTCCATTTCCTTAAGGGTAGTAAAATGAGGAGAACCCTTGTTTGATGCAGAACTGTTCACATAGGTCTTCAACATCCTTGTTCTGGAAAGGGGTACCATGATCTGTCAGGACTGTTTGGGGGATCCCATATTGATAGATGATGTGATTAAGTATGAACATTGCTATCTATTTTCTAGCGATGTAAGTGAGGGGAATTGCTTCCACCCACTTGGTGAAGTAATCCATTGCTGCTATGATGTACTTGCATCTGTTTGCTGAAGAAGGTGTTATTTTTCCCACTAGGTCAAATCCCCACATTGAAAATGGTAATGGTGATGTATTGGGGTTTAGTTCCTGTGCTGGTGCATGGATGAGGTCTCCATGAATTTGGCACTGTCTACACCTTTGAACATGCTTGTGTGCATCTGTCTCTATTGTGGGCCAATAGTATCCCATGCAGATTATTTTCTCAGCTAAGCTATTGTCACCTTCCTGGGTTCCACATATTCCTTCATGTACCTCGTACAAAGCTTTCTAGGATTCCATGGAAGTGAGACATCATAGTAATGTTCCATTGAGACTTTGTTTGTATAGAGTAGTAGAGAGGATTGTATACCTAGAGGCTTGGTAGATGAGGGCTTTTTTTTGGTTCCTAGACAGGTTTGGAGGTAAGACGTTGTTTTGGAGATAGCTATAGACATCTTGGTACCATGGGGATTCAGGACCAACAAGGACACACGCTGATTCTGTGATAGATGCTTGATGTGATGGCACCAAGAGTTTCTCCACTAGAAATTGGAACTTGGTATCGTTACCTGGAATATCAATCAGTGATGCTATGGTAGCCATCACATCTATCGCTTTGTTCTATGCTCTTGGGACCTGCTTGAAGAGAATGTAATGAAACTTGGTGTGTAGTTGTTCCATCTGTGCTCTATAAGGTATGAGCTTCTCATCTTTGGTCATGTAATCATTGTTAACTTGGCTAATGACCAGCTGTGAATCACCAAAGACTTTCATTTCTTGATTCTCCATTGAATGGCTATCTTTAGAATGATGACGAATGCTTCATATTCTACTATGTTGTTGGTGCATTGGAAGTTAAGTCCAAAAGACTTTAGAATTGTATCATGATCTGGAGTGATAAGAACTATCCCTACCCCCACTCCATGGTTTATACATGATCCATCAAAGTAAAGTTGCCATACCTCGATCGTTGATTGTAGTGTCATGATAGATTCATCAGGGAAATCAGAGATAATAGGCTGGTGGTCTTGAATCGGTGCCTCTGCTAGTTGATCGGTGATCACTTGTCCTTTGATCACTTTTATGTCTACATACTCAATGTCAAACTCGCTTAAGATCATTACCCACTTGGCCAGTCATGCAGTGAGCGCTACTTTTCTTAATAGGTACTTGAGAGGATCAATATGTGCGACCAATTTTGTTTGGTGACTCAACATGTAGTGTCTTAGCTTCTGGGAAGCGAAAACAATTGCCAGGCATGACTTCTCTATCGGTGTGTAGTTTAGCTCATATCCAACCAAGGTCCTGCTTAGATAGTAGACAACCCTCTCCTTTCCTGCATCATCATGTTGTGCCAAGAGAACACCTAATGTTGATTCCATCGCTAAGATATATAGAAGCAATGGTCTACCTTGTACTGGTGGTACCAATATTTGAGACTTAAGAGGGTAGTCTTTGAATATCTGAAATGTTTGTTCACATTGCTCTATCCATATGAACTTGATGTCTTTATGCAATAGATGATGGAATGGGTGGCACTTGTCTGCCAGTTGAGCTATGAAGCATCTTATCGATTGGAGCCTTCCTTGTAACCCTCTTAGTTGTCTCAAGTTCGATGGTGGTGGCATCTCTAATATTGCTTTGACCTTTGCTGGATCCACTTCAATTCCTCTATGTGATACTATGAACCCTATTAATTTTCCCGCTGTGACACCGAATGCACACTTTTTTGGATTTAGTCAGACTTTGAATTCCTGCATTCTATCAAAAATGGGTCCCAAAACCTGTAGATGATCCTTTTTGAGTATTGATTTGGCTAGTATGTCATCCACATAGTCTTCCATTGTCTTGTGGATGAGATCATGAAATATGGTTTTCATTGCCCTCTGATATGTTTCTCCAGCGTTCTTTAGACCAAATGGCATGACATTCCAACAATATGCTCCCCAAGGGCATGTGAAAGACATTTTGTGTTGGTCCTCTGGCGCTATCCTTATTTGGTTGTAACTTGAGAAGCCATCCATAAGTGACAACATTTCATGCCCTGCAGTTAGGTCCACTATCATATCGATGTTTGGTAAAGGAAATTCATCTTTGGGGCATGCTATATTGAGATCCCGGAAGTCCGTGCAAATTTGAATCTGACCACTGTGCTTCATAAAAGGTACCATATTAGATATCCAATCTGCATATGGTATAGGTCTGATGAATTTAGCATCCAGAAGCTTTTTCAGTTCAGCCTTGACTAGCAATGCAACGTGAGGATGCATCTTTCTTAGCTTTTATTTGACAGGTTTAGCGTTGGGTAGCAATGGGAGATGATGTAATACTAACTCTGGATCCAACCCTGGCATATCTAAGTAGGACCATGCAAAATTGATCATTCTTGCCTTGAAGAAACTGATGAACTATTCTCTCTCCTCAGGGGTGAGATATTTCGCCAAGTAGATGTTCTTCGGGTTCTTGTCATCCCCCAAGTTGATTTCCTCTGTCTCTTCAGCCAGTAGTGCCGATTTCTCCTCTGTTAAGGGGAGGAGTTCTCTCTCTCCATCTTCTAGCACCTTAGAGAGGTTTTCACTAGAAGATACGTCTTCGTTTAGCATTTTACTCTTTTGTTCTTTTTTTTTTGTGGACTGTAAAGAGGAGCTTCCTCCCTGAAGTATGCCTCTCTGTCTAGGTTGATAGAGAATCATGTCTTGTGATATCCTGATAGAATGCCTTCCCTTAGTCCCATGAAATGAGCTATTGCCTTGTCATTTTCAAAGACATCAAGATCAGGTGGTCCTTGTTGATCCCACTCTATAAGCTCAGGGTGTACGAGATAGACACTTTCACTACTGTTTGGCTTTGGTTGACTGAATGGGACTGCTGATATGGTGCCTACAAAATTGGACTTTGATGAGGACGCACCACTTGAGGTCTGATGAATGATATGTTTGTCTATATAGGGTTGTTTGGTAATGGTCAGTTGTTCAAATAGGTCGGCTAGGTTTATGATAATATTGACTTGAGGGAAAAAATAAAGGATTGAGGGTTCAGAGTCATGGAGGGATCTCCACTCATACTCATGGGAGTCTATCTCAATGGAATGTTCATCCGATGTCTCACTTCCTTGGTTATCGTCAATTGCTAAGTGTAGGTTTAATGGGGATTGTGTGGTTCCCTCTTCGGCAGGCAACAATTGTGCTAATATGTTGCTTATTAGGACATGCTCAGTGTTGTGCCCCGGGTGCATCTCTGCTACTTGCTCTTGATTGACTTGTATGTCTTGGATCACCAAACTAGTGTTTTGTTGTCCATAGCCCAAACCTCTAGTGTTTCTTTGGGTTGGTGGGAGAGGCAATTCATATATTCCCTATTACCTTGCCCCCAGTCTGGCTGTACCATCATACCCAAATCTTTGTATCATTATGTAACCATTACCATAGTTTTCCAAAGGTAGGGGTGGTCAGATTGTCTCAGGGGAGTCTCTATATAACCAGGTATTGATGTCTTTCTCAAAAGGATTCTCTTCCGCTATTTCTTCCCATCGGACAAAGGTTGTGGGTGGACATCTAAATAGAATCGGCTACAGATTTTTTGTTGCAATGACAGGTTGTGGCATACTATGTGTTCTTGGGCTTAGAGGCATGTGCATGATGGTGAAAGCCTCTTCATATCTATATTCACCACATCCCTTGTCCGTGATGGATATCTTGCCTACTTTCTCTGTGACATCTTTAAGATTTGAATTTGAAGGGGAGGAGATACTTGCGTCCTAGTTAATGACTATCTTTCCCACTGCCCATGTAACATCTTTGGGACTCAAATCTAAAGACGATGAGATGCTTGCATCTTGGTTTGATGGTACCTGGTTATCGGTGCTGATTTGGACCGCATTACAATATTGGAAGGGATTGGGATCTCCCTCTATGATGATCTCCTCTCCTTGGTGAGGGAAATTGATGCATTGATGGTATGTCAAAGGTACAGCTTGAATTTCATGTATCCAAGGTCTCCCTAGTAACATGTTGTATCCCAACTCAAGGTCTAAGATTTGGAAGGGTGTGTTTTTTACCACAAGACCAATGCAAAGAGGTAGAATGATAATACCCTTAGAGGATCTTTCATCTTCATCATAGGCTCTGATATTTATCCTCCTTGTGACATCAATGCTTGATTCAGAATAAACTAGTTGCTTGATTAACTTTATTATACAAATGTTTAACCCAGCTCCACCATCAACAAGGACCCTATGGATAGCGCTTTTGTGGATTTGGACAAGTAAGTGTAGAGGATCATTATGCAGGGGCTTATGTGGCAGCACATCACAGTCTATGAATGTGGCATGTTTGTTAGCTGCTATATGGTTGACCATTGTTTGGAAGCTTTCGGGTGTTATGTCCCTTGGAACAACTGCATTTTGAAGTGCTTAGTCAAGTGCCAGTTTATGCTGCAGAGATATGCGCAAGAGGTCAAACATGGAGATTTGGGTGGGTGTGTGCTTTTGTTGGTCCACTATGCTTATTTTTGGATTTGAGTTTTCTATAGGATTGGCTGTAGTAGCTGAGGATGGTACTCCTTGTAAGACGACTCTAGCATGATGTGTAGTTATAGCGCAATTGTTACCTTGGTCCCTGATAGTGATTGTGGCCACATGATTATTTGAAGGATTTATGCAATTTATGACATTGTCACTGTTGGCATATGTATAGTTAACTTTATTGGTTTGTCCACCAGACCTGGAGGCTTTTCCCTTGTTGTGATCATGGAAGGTATCATTGAAAATGGTGTGATCAGTTGTGCCTTTATTTTGAGTATTCGTCACATTGATGATCCCTGTGTCAATAAAATCTTGAATAGCATGCTTCAATCGATAGCAGTTGGCTATTTTATGCCCCTTGACCTGATGAAACTCGCAGAAGTCTTTGTCATTATACCACCTTGGTTTGTTTTCATCCTGTTCAAAGTCCCTGATTTCTAGGAGAGTGATAGTGTTTGATTGTATCAACTTGCATAAAGCTGATTCTATTGACTCTCCCAATGGTGTGAAATCTCATTGTTGGAATTGAAACCGTGGTTTGCATTGATTCTATTGATGACTATTTAACACAATGGCTTCTTGTATAGGGGGATGTTGGTTTTGGGTGTATGCTTATTGAGTGGGCCCTCTGGGGTTTTGGTTTGCCACAGGTGCACCTTGCAGTGACACCTTGGGTTGCGCATAGCTGACCATCTTTACATCAATGACACCATTTCTAGTGACATTTTTGTTCTTGTTCCACCACTTAGCTTTTTCCGTTGCATTCTTATTTGTGTTCATTTATGTGGGATCTACAAGGATTCCTCTTTTGACCAAGTTCTTCTCACAACGAACTCCTCTTTCAATGAGTTGTGTGAAGTTTGGAGCTAACTGCAACTCTGTTGTGAATGACATGTCTGGGATCAGATTGTCAACAAACATGACTATTAAGTCTTGTTCGGGCACATCATATGTGATGCAGTTTTCCGTATTCCTCCATCTTTGTAAGAATTTCACAAAAGACTCCCCATCTTTTTGTTTAATGTGGTAAAGGTCCTTGACGCTGACCTTGCGCTCGATGTTATGATGGAAGTGAGCTATGAATTTTTTAGCTAATTATCCCCAAGACTGGATGCCATGAGGTAGATGACAGAACCATTCCATTGCTGGTTCGGCTAAACTTTGTGGGAACAATTTCATTAGATATGTCTCATCATGAGCGACTTTGATGCAACTAGCAAAGAACTCTTCTATATGCTCAATAGGGTTGGTACTGCCCCTATACTTGTCAAATTTTGGCACTTAGAAGTGGTTTGGGAATGGAGACATTTGAAGAGAATGGTCAAATGGGTATGGGTATAAATCCTCTATAGTATAGGATTTAGTTTGCCCCTGATTTTGCATATCCATCATTTGGGTTTGAAGGGTTTGCATTTGTTGCATTAGCATGTCCGTTTGATATTGAGGCTGATGCGTGTGGACATTCCTTTATGTCGTGGTGGGTATGAGGCTGCACCTCTGTGTCCCTTGGGTAGGGACATAGGATTTCATCCTAAGGACTTGATATTGATTCCCCACCGAGTGATTTGTAATAGGAGGGACATGAGTAGTCCATGGTGGGTTTTGATGGGTTTGTTGTTGTGACTGAAACTGGGGTTGATAATGCTAGGGTAGGTAGTGTTTCTACTAAGCTTGGGATTGAAACTAGGGTTTCTATTACTGAGGTTGGATTTGAGGCAACTGAAGCTGGGGTTGCTATTGCAGAGGTTGGAACTAAGGCAACTAAAGCTAGGATTTTTGTTGCAGAGGTTGGTTTTGAGGCAACTGAAGCTGGGGTTGTTGTTGCAGAGTTTGGAACTGAGGCAACTAAAGCTGATATTTTTGTTGTGGAGGTTGGAAGGGTGTCAAAATGGGAAAAGATGTAGTTTTGGGTAGGCCTTGACTGTAAGTCATTCTTGTAGATATGGATCCCTGCGGGCATGATGTGTTGATCCCAAGATTAGTGTGAATGGATTGCAATAGCGGCATAGTTTTAGAACAGTTGGTGTTTGGTGGGATGGAAGGCATAGCATGAGAGCTTGATTGTGCTGGCCATGAGACCAAAGGTGGAGGCATACTAGTGACCATGGGTGCACTTAGTTGCGAGCCTGTCATGCCTTGAGTAGATGATGTACTGGCTTGGGTTGGGTCATTGGTTTGATTGGATATAGTTTGTGTTGATGTGGGTAAGGCCAATGGTGGAAAAAATTGTGACACAAAAGGTAGTATATGGCAAAGCTAAGTAGTATTCTGACCTGCGAGAGGGTTTTTGGGCCATATAGTTGATACACTGAATTCAGCGGGGAGTTTGACTCCCGTCATTATTAGCATGGCCAAGTAACATTCATGGTTCCTCTCTACAACAACGTCAACTAATTTGGTGGAGCAGGCATCTTGTTCCACATCTTCTAGTTCTTCTTCTGTGATACCTTGGAAAAAGGCTGCCCCACGGGGTTGTTCAATGAATAGAGCAGAACTAGTGTTGATGAAGGGATCGTTCTCTTGCTCTATTTCCCAAGCGGGGAAACGGTTGATATATGACTCATCAGGTTGAGCTCTAGCCTTAGACCTTGTGTAAGGTCCTCCATGAGGTTTTTGAGACATAGTGTGGTCTAGGTTTTGTAACTAAAACAAGTGATATAAAGCAAACAAAGAAGAGGATCCTTTCTAAGAAAAGTCCAAGTTTATGTTTTGGACAAGGGTAATTCTAAGGAAAGATTTTGATATAACTCGATCTCAAAGTGGTGATGATAACAGATAAAATTTTCTGACCATTGTCTTGGACAAAGTCAATTTGATAAAGATGATGATGTTTGATATGATGAGATCAAGATATTTTGAGTTTGAGCTTTCGATCTAACAATTTTTTAGACAATAATCGTGCTTTTACAGAGAAAGGGTAATATTTAATGTTTAGAGATTCACACAATGTTCTTCGCATTTTCCTAGGATGGACACTAGTTTTGGACACCAAATGAAGAATTCTTTCAAGGTTTTTAGGCCAGAACAGGAATATAGTATCTCTGGTCAAATGTGGTACAATTTCACCAATTGCGGTAAAATAACTAGTTGATCGTGGTGGTTTATCACACAATGCTTCTGATTTGCAAGATAGTTGACATTTGACAACCCTAGAATTTAACACGTTTGACCCGTTTTGACAGTTTGGATGTTTTTTTTTGCATTTTCAGAAACTAATCAAAGGAACAAGCACAATAGACACTGTGTTTTGAGAAATGAAGACTGAATTTGTGTATGTTCTACAACTTTTTCAAATTGCAAGATTATCATGAGGTCCCAACAATGAACAGTCAGATTAATCTAGGTCAATGGCTTCAAAATACAATGTTATAGGCCCAATGCTTGAATGTCCATTAGCTCACATAGCAATTGTCATGCTACTAGGACACGAAGGTCCATGACGTAGGTGCCCGTGTTTTTTCCATTTCTAGGTATTGTTTCCATGGAGTGAAGATCTCTTTCACTACACAAATACCGTGGGACACATATGTTGGGAATCTTGGGGGGAAATTCTGCAACCCCTTGCACTATAATAAGGTATCTGTTTGGAGGTAAAATGGGTTGGCCTCTATTTAACAAGGTTGTAGTAATGGTCTGTGGTGTCTCTCCAATCGGTTTGTATGTGTGTGACTCACTTAAGATCCTAGTTGATCACGCTGGCTCCTTAGGGATATTCACCCGATCCAGACTATCATCAACACGCCTTGCCTGAGCTTGGCTAGATAAGATGGAACTTTGGTTCGCGCCTTGTTTATATACTGATCGAAAGGATTACCAGTTTAAGGTCATTCTCTGAGGAAGAATCACATTCCCCAGACAGGACTTTCTAAAAAAGTATAAAGGTTTGTAATCTAATAGTTTGTGCAAGTGCACCCAAAACTCAAGACATGAGGTAAATCGATTAAGCTCCAAATTTTGAAATGTGAACTAAGATACACCACCATACAAGCACAAATGTTCAATTTTAAGCCCAAAAGTAGGTGTTGATTGCTTGTCCAATTTTAATGCACCAAATTGAGAGATTCTTTGCCTTTATTCAGTTTTAATCCCCACGTCAATTTTAAGCCCAAATCTGAAATATGAGGTGTGATATGTTTTGCAAGCACTGTTCTTTTTAAAACCCAAATCGACAAATGAATTCCTTTTAGTTTGTGTTGTTTAAACAAGTTAGTACCAAAAAGGATTATTCACAAAATGAGAATATGTGAAACTTTGAAATAACAAAATGATGCTTACCAAAACTTACCCTCCTCTGTCCTTGATGACTTTGATCCAATCCTGCACAGAAACAAAAAAGAATGTCAATTTAAAAGCAGATGGGTAGAATTTTTGGATCTGATGTTTTCAATATTTCCTGCGATTGTGACTATATTCCCGCAACTACGGTAATGTTCTGTCGATTGCGGTAAATAACTGGCAACTGCGGAAAACTGCTGTCAATTGCGGTAATTAACTGGCAACTATGGAAAAAAGCTGTCGATTGCAGCATGGATCAGACAAATGTGGAAAAATTCTTGCGATTGTGGCACAGATCAGGCAATTGCGGCAAAATACCAGATTTTAGAAGACAAGAAATGGACAGAATAACTGCGAAAGCCAGTAATCAATTGCAGTATTAAACCAGTCGATTGTGGCACAATATAGATGATTGCGGTAAAATACCAGCAATTATGAAATAGTACAAATGTCAAAGAAGTGTGATTTTTAAATTTACGACCGTATGGCCATGGTTGATCAATTTGTTTCTTCATCTACAAGAGATATTATGGCTGTTTGATTCACATCGGGTTCACCAAAATGTACGCCTCTCTTTCTGAATCCCACAACTTTCCAAAGGTGAGGGTTAGTAGCTAAGGTTTCACAAATGAATGCAAATCAAGTATATAATGACTACTAAATGAATAACAGAAATGTGAGAAATAAAATGTACAAACAAGAGAAAGGAAGACAAATAAATGCAAACCCCACGATTCTTGAAGCTTCTATTGTTTCTCTCTACTCCTTCCGCAATGTTGTTCTTGATGCTCAGTATTAGCGGGGCAGCGTCTATGACTTGAGAAGCTTCGAGAATTTGATAATTGAAATGTGTGTGTGTGGCCGCAAGATGGATTGAATGCTAGAACCAAACTGATGGAGTAATGGCGCACAAGAGCTTGAAATCCTGGACCCTTCAAATGGTTAAGAAGGGTTTATTATATAGGAATTGGTGATGAGATGAATGGTTGAGATCAATCCCAGAGATGGGGAGATGAACGGTTGAGATCAAAAGGAACAGGAGAGGTCCTCAGTAAACTCCACCTCTTTATTTGGTAAAGAGGAGATAGAGTTTGGTTAACTGAAG
>MU225859.1:1337738-1358196 GCA_018584345.1 Thuja plicata
AGAAGATCTAACAATTAAGGGTAACTTAGATGTGGATATTAACGATGAATCATGGTTAGACAACATTGTCGACACCATAATAGGAAAAGACCCTGCAGCTGATATGCAAAAAGATGAAGATATCACTGCCACAAGTTATAATACCGATGAACAGGACAAAGCTATTGACACTGTAACTGTCAATACACCAACTAATATGAATATATTGATAGATGTAATCGATATACAGTCTAGCCAAGACAAATCATCAAAGAAAGATGATGATATACCCAAAGATATGGGTACAGATGAAAATAAAGGGGCATCAAATACTCCAAAGGATACTGACACAGAAATAAAGGATGCCACCAATGAAAAGAAAGAGCAAGAGACAGAGAAAAAAATAGAGGACACATTAAAGAAGATTGAAGAGCAAAGAAAGAATGAGGAAGTAAAAAGAGATGAGGAGATGAAACAAAAGGAAGATTCATCTATTGACAGACCCAAGGATCATGAGGAGATGTCTTCACAAAACCAGCCGGTGATCATAGAACAGGTACAAAAGGATGCCTTAACCTCTTTACACTCACCAACAAAATCTACACAATCATAGGCTTTGCAGATGGTATTACATCAATCTACCACCGCCAACCAACCAAAGAAGAATAAGAAGAAAATAGTAAAGAAAGACATATTGGCTGTCACACTGGATGAAGTCATTGAAGTACCAAATTGGGACATCACCACTTTGGACAGTGACAAACTTCAAGATTTTGGAGTACTCTGTCAACAAAAAGCCATAAAAAACAAGATGATCAAAGAACACAGAGAAAACATGGTACTTGAAAAAGCAAAAGAAATACTCCAACAATTGGTTCCTGAAGTAAAAATTGATGAAAATGCTTTAGTTAAGGAACAAATTGTTGTTCTTACCGACGCTATCAAAGAGCAAGGGATAGAAGCCAACCAAGCAATGGAAGAAGAAGCAGAGAAGAAATATCAATACACGCTAATTGATAAGATAAGCCAAGAAGTGGCATTGAACAAGGTTAAACCCTCAGAACTTAGTGATGAAATGGAACCAATGATTGCAGAGGCAATAACCTTAGTTCAGAAAATGTGCACACTTGACAAATTTACAAAAGAAAATAGTGACAAACATACAGAAATTGATTCTAATGTCACTAAGAGTGCACAAAGCCTAACCTCAAATGTCGAGAGCATAAAGGCACATCATGACATAGTAATTGAGGCAAACAGGCTAAGACAGGAAATATGGGATGCTAAGACACAATTCAGAGGAGAGATTACAGAATTACAAGCACACATTTTACCAAATCTCACAATACTTCAGTAGCATATCTCTGTCGTAGACAATATCTGATAGCAATCTTGGAGATGTCTGTCGTAGACAACATCTATGATATTCATGTAAGAATTTCACTACAGCACATGCCTCTAGAAATGTTGAAATAAAAATGGGAGAAAATGATGGAGGAAGTCAAATCCTCACATTCCCACCTTTTTGAGAAGTTGTAAGTACCTTTTTCCTTAGAATCAAAAAAGGAGGAAAGGCAATGTATATAGCTATGTACAATACAAATATCCAGACAATACATATATCAGAAAAAGAAACAAAAAATAAAGGATATATATATGTATGTGTGTGTGTGTGTGTGTGTGTGTATATATATATATATACACTTATCGGCATATACATAGGGGGAGTCATTCAAATGACTAAGGAAAAAGTATACACAAGTGTACATACTAATATACTTAGTATGTTGCACATATCATGTTTTTGATACTAATGTCAAAGGGGGAGATTGATGACATGATTTTTTTATTAGTATACTCAGAGGAAAAACATAGACAGAAAGCATTACCGGTAGACAGCAGGAATCACCGGCGAACCATAAGTAGTACCGGTGAAATGCAAGCATACCCGACAACACAAAGAATGTTTTGAGAAAAAATGCTAAGTATAAATGTGACAAGCTTCACCGGCGAACACAAGAATTACCAGAAACATAGTTTCCAGAATCAACCCGACAGGAACAGACAAGCATACCCGACGACATGTTCAAGAAGGAACACGGACGATCAAGAAAACCGACCATTAGAACCGACAGATAGATCAAGAACCCGCAAATTGTGGATCTGAGTTTTACACGTCGATTAAAGAAATGTAAATCTATTTATAGAGTTTTATTTTTGTTTTAAATCATATTATATGGTCATGCATGCTTTATGTAAATGCTTTAAAGAATCCTAATGGATCTAAAGCATATCTAACTACAGATCAAGATCAAGTTGTATATCTTGAGTCTAGAGTTAATGTGTAAATGCATGAATCAAGAATTGAGCCTAGATTAGTATAAATAGATGTTCGTACTCAATTATGAGTACATGAATTCTTTATAATTGATAGCCATGAAGAGCATCTAAGGTGCAGAAGGCAGAATTCATGTAAAGAGTAGAAAAAGAATACATCAGTTAACAAGAACACATAGAGGCTACCGACGAGTAGATAAAGGTAATATTCAATCATGGAAGGATGATTAATGGTATTTTTGGAGCTTCATAGGATATGTTATCAGCAATTGAATATTGCATTTATCATCAGATCAAATACCTATGTAGTTGCATTCTAACAAGTGCATCACATCTAAAATCCTTTTGTAGAAGGTGGACTTAACCGTCCTTTGTAAATCTGTTAACATAATGCACACTTAACAGTGTTGCTAAAGCTTCAAATGAAGTAGATCTTAACAGGTCTCCACTTTAATACTCCTAATAGGGTAGGTCATCAGAAGTGACCAAATTGTAAGCCTTAACCAGCTCTTCTTATCTGCAGATAGTGAAGTTTGTGGGTAACAATCCCCACCACTTTTTTTTACTTCCTTAAAAGGAGTTTTCTGCGATACCATATCTTGTGTTATGTGTTATCAAATTTCATGTATGTTTATTTTACTGTTACACATCAAATGGAATGTATGATATGATTTCATATGCATAAAGAAAGATGAACAGATAGATAAGTTATTTTACAAACTGATGACTAAGGGTTAATGGGCTAACCAAGAAAATTTTTAGTGGTACTGACTCACCCCTCCCCTCTCAGTACAAATTATCTCAATATAATTCAAACACATACCTGAATCTTTGTAACATTGTATAACCATTACCATAGTTTGACAAGGGTAGGGTTTTTCAGATTGTCTCTTATGGGTCTTGGTATAACCATGTACTAATATCTTGTTCAAATGGCTTTTCTTCTTCTATGTCTCCCCATCTGACAAAGGTTGTGGGCAGAAATCTGAATAGAATAGGCTGTGGAGTTTCTGTTGTAATAATAGGTTGTGGTATGCCATAAGTTCTTAGGCTCTGAGGCATGTGCATGATGGTGAAAGCCTCTTCATATCTGTACTCACCACAGCCTTTTTTGGTGATGGATATTTTGCCCGCTTTCCATGTGACATCCTTAGGATTTGAATCTGAAGAGGAGGGAATACTTGCATCTTGGTTAATGGCTATCTTTCCTGCTATCCATGTGACATCCTTAGGATTTTAATTTGAAGAGGATGGGATGCTTACATCTTTGTTTGTGGGTACCTGGTTATCAGTGTTGATTTGGAAAGCATTATAGTACTGGAAAGGATTGGGATCTCCCTCTATGATGATTTTGTCTCCCTGGTCTAGGAAATTGATGCATTGATGGTACGTCAAAGGTACAGCTTGCATTTCATGTATCCAAGGTCTCCCTAGTAGCATTTTGTATCCCAACTCAAGGTCTAGGATCTAGAAGGGAGTGTTTTTGACCACTGGACCAATATAGACAGGTAGAATGATAATACCTTTAGAGGAACTTTCCTCTTCATCATAAGCTCTGATATTTATCCTCCTTGTGACATCAATGCTTGATTTTGAATATCCAAGTTGCTTGATTAACTTTAGAGTATAGATGTTTAACCAACTCCACCATCAACAAGGACCCTATGGATAGCGCTTTTGTGGACCTGGACAAGTAAGTGCAAAGGATCATTATGTAGGGGTTTATGCAGCAACACATCATGGTCTGTGAATGTGGCATGTTTGTTAGCAGCTATATGGTTAACCATCATTTGGAAGCTCTCAGGTGTTATGTCCCTTGGGATAGCTACATTCTGAAGGGCTTGGTCAAGTGCCAGTCTATGCTATAGAGATATGTGCAATAGGTCAAACATGGAGATCTAGGAAGGTGTGCACTTTAGTTGATCCACTATGCTTGGTTATGGATCTGAGTTTGCTTTAGGATTGGCAGATACAATAGATGAGGATGGTACTCCTTGCAAGATGACTTTGGTGCAACGCATTGTTACAACACATTTTTTACCTTGGTTTTTGATAGTGATAGTAGCCACATCATGGCTATCTGAAGGATTGAGGCAATTAATAACATTATCACTATTGGCATATGTATAGTTGACTTGTTTTGTCTGTCCACTAGACCTAGAGGATTTTCCCTTATTCTCATCATGAAAGGCACCATTGAAGATAGTGTGATCAGTTGTGCCTTTGGTTTAGGTATTTTTCACATCGATGTCCCCTCTGTCATCAGGTCTTGGATAGTGTGTTTCAATTGGTAATAGTAGATGTTTTATGCCCTTTCACCCAATGAAACTCCCAGAAGTCCTTGTCATTATACCACCTTGGATTGTTTGCATCTTGTTCAAATTCCCTAATTTCTGGAAGAGTGATAGTGTTTGATTGTATCAACTTGTGTAAAGTTGATTCTATCGGCTCTCCTAATGGTTTGAGATCTTGTTGTTGGAATTGAAACTGTGGTCTATGTTGATTCTGTTGTTGACTATTTGACATAGTGGCTGCTTGTATAGGGGGATGTTGGTTTTGGGTGTATGCTTGTTGAGTGGGCCCTGTGGGTTTTTGGTTGGCCACAAGTGCGCCTTGCAGTGACACCTTCGGTTGTGCATAGTTGACTGTCTTCACGTCAATGACACCATCATTAGTGACATTCTTGTTTTTTTTCCACCACTTAGCTTTGTCCGTTGCATTTTTGTTTGTATTCATTTGTGTTGGATCCGCAAGTATTCCTTGTTTGACTAAGTTCTTCTCACAATGAACTCCTCGTTTGATGAGTTGCATGAAGTTTGGAGCTAACTATAATTATGTTGTGAATGACATGTCTGGGATTAGATTATCAATGAACATGACTACTAGGTCTTGTTCGGGCACATCATATGTTATGTAGTTTTTTGTATTCCTCCATCTCTATAGGAACTTCACAAAAGACTCTTTGTCCTTCTTTTTGATGTCACAAAGGTACTTGATGCTGACCTTGTGCTCGATGTTATGATGGAAGTGAACAATGAAATTTTAAGCTTGTTCACCCCAAGACTGAATGCCATGAGGTAAATGTGAGAACCATTCCATTGTTGGTCTAGCCAAGCTTTGTGGGAATAGTCACATTAAATATGTTTCATCATTGGCGAATTCGACGCAACTAGCAAAAAACTCTCAAATATGTTCAATAGGGTTGTTATTGCCCCTGTATTTGTCAAATTTCAGTACCGAGAAGTGATTCAGGAATTGAGACATGTGGAGAGAATGG
The DNA here is from genome assembly GCA_018584345.1 of Thuja plicata. Classification (NCBI taxonomy): domain Eukaryota; kingdom Viridiplantae; phylum Streptophyta; class Pinopsida; order Cupressales; family Cupressaceae; genus Thuja; species Thuja plicata. The sequence goes on from MU225859.1 coordinate 1,343,332, forward strand.
TCAAAGGGGTATGGTTATAAATCCTTTGTAGTGTAGGATTTAGTTTGCCCCTGATTTTGCATATCCATCATTTGGTTTTGAAGGGTTTGCATTTGTTGCATTAACATGTCCATTTGATATTGAGGTTGGTGTGTGAGGATGTTCCTCTACGCTGTAGTGGGTATGACACTGCACCTCTCTGTCCAATGAGTAGGAACATAGGATTTCATCCTGGGGACTTGATATTGATTTCCCACTGAGTGATTTGGAAATGGGGGCACATGAGTAGCCCATGATGGGTTTTGATGCATTTGTTGTTGTGATTGAAACTGGGGTTGATACTGATGGGATTGATATTGCTACTGTAGAGGTTGGGGTTGTTGTTGCTGAGGTTGGAATTGAGGCAATTGAAGCTAGGGTTTCTGTTGCAGGGGTTGGTTTTGAGGCAACTGAAGCTGGGGTTATTGTTGTGGGGGTTGGTTTTGAGGCAACTGAAGCTGGGGTTGCCGTTGCTGGGGTTAGATTTGAGGCAACTAAAGCTAGGGTTGTTGTTGTAGAGGTTGGATTGATGTTAGAATGGGAAAAGGTGTAGCCTTGGGTGGGCATTGATTATAATTCATACCTACAGAGATGGATCCCTGTGGACATGAGGTGTTGATCCCAAGACTAGTATGAGTTTACTACAACAACAACATAGTTTCAGAATAGTTGGTGTTTGGTGTGATGGAAGGTATAGCTTGAGAGCTTGATTTCTCTGGCCATGTGACTGAAGGTGGGAGCATACTAGTAACCACAGGTGCACTCAGTTATGAGCCTGTCATGCTTTGAGTGGAAGATGTGCTGGCCTGGTTCGTGCCATTGGTTTGAATGGGTATCATCTATGTCAATGTGGTTAATACCAATGGTGGGAATATTTGAGAGACAACAGGCAGTACCTGAGGAGGCTGAGTAGTGTTTTGACCTATGAGAGGGCTTTCAAGCCATATGGTTGATACACTGAATTTAGTGGGGAGTTTGACTCCCTTCTTTATCAGCATGGCTAAGAAGTGTTCAGGATTCCTCTCTACAACAGTGTCAACTACTTGTTTGGAATAAGCATCTTTCTCTATATACTCTAGTTCCTCTTCTGTGTTTGGAAAAGAGCTGCCCCACAGGGTTGTTCAAGGAACAAAGTAGAACTAGTATTTATGAATGGATCATTCTCTTGCTTTGTTTCCCAAGTGGGGAATCTATTGATATATGACTCATCAGGTTGTGTTCTAGCCTTAAACCTTGTGTAGGTCCCTCCATGAGGTGTTTGAGACATAGTGTGGTCCAAATTTTGTAACTAAAACAAGTGATATAAAGAAAACAAGGAAGAAAATTCTTTCTAAGGAAGTCCGAGTTATGTTTTGGACAAGGGTAATTCTAAGGATAGATTTTGATATATCTTGATCTCAAAGTGGTGATGATGTAAAAAGATAAGATTTGTCAACCTTTGCCTTGGAAAAAGTCACTTTGATAAAGATGATGATGTTTGATATGATGAGATCAAGGTATTTCGAGTCTGATCTTTCAAACTAAAAATGTTTTTGAAAATAATCATGTTTTTCAGAGAAGGGATGATCTTTAATTTTTAGAGATTCACACAATGTTCTTAGCATTTTCCTAGGATAGACACTAGTTTTGGACACCAAATGAATAGTTCTTTCATGGGTTTTAGGGAAAAATAGGAATAATGTATCTCTGGTCAATTGTGGTACAACTCCACCGATTGTAGTAAAGTAAATGGTCGATTGCAGTAGTTTATCATCGATTGTGGTAATAAATAGGATGATTGCGGCAATAAACAAGTTAACTATGGCAGACTTCCATCAATTGTGGCAAAATGCGGGCAATTGTGGTAAAAGGGGAACAGTCTGAAATAAAGACTAGAGGGTAAGTAACACTGTGTGAAAATTTTGATATTGTGGAACAATGCTTCTGATTTGCAAGACAATTGACGTTGACAACCCTATGCTTTAACATGTTTGACTCATTTTGATAGTTTCAATGTTTTGTTTTGTGTTTTCAGAAACTGATCAAGGAAATAAGCACAACAAACACTGTGTTTTGATGAATAAAGATTGACAATGTGTATGTTCTACAACTTTTTCAAGTTGCAAGGTTATCACAAGGTCTCAACAATGAACAGTCAGATTAATCTAGGTCAATGGCTTCAAAATACAATGTTATAGGCCAAATGCTTGAATGTTTGTTAGCTCACACAACAATTGTCACACTACTAGGACACGAAGGTCCACGACGTAGGTGCCCGTGTTTTTTCTGTTTCTAGGTATTGTTTCCATGGAGTGAAGATCTCTTTCACTACACAAATACCGTGGGACACATATGTTGGGAATCTTGTGGGGAAATTTTGCAACCCCTTGCACTATAATAAGGTACCTGTTTGAAGGTAAATCAGGTTGGCCTGTAATTAACAAGGTTTCAATAAGGGTTTGTGGCATCTATCCAATCGGTTTGTACGTGTGTGACTCACTTAAGAGCCTAGTTGATCACACTGGCTCCTTAGGGATATTCACCCAATCTAGACTATCATCAACACACCTCACCCGAGCTTGGCTAGATAAGATAGAACTTTGGTTTGTGCCTTGTTTATATACCAATCAGAAGGATTACCGGTTTAAGGTCATTCTCTGAGGAATAAGCGCATTCCCTAGATAGGCCTTTCTAAAAAAGTGTAAAGGTGTCTAATCTAACAGATTATACAAGTGCACCCAAAACTCAAGACACCAGGTAAATCGATTAAGCTCAAAAAGTTTGAAATGTGAACTAAGATACACCACCATACAAGCACAAGTGTTCAATTTTAAGTCCAAAAAGTATGTGTTTATTGCTTGTTTAATTTTAATGCACCAATTTGAGATATTTTTTTCCTTGTTCAATTTTAGTCCCCACATCAATTTTAAGCCCAAATCTGAAATGTGAGATGTTTGACAAACACTATTCTTTTTAAACCCAAATCGACAAGTGAATTCCTTTTAGTTTTTTTGTTTAAACAAGTTAGTATCAAAAGGATTTTTACAAAATTAAAGTATAAGTAACTTTGAAACAATGAATGATACTCACCAACAACTTACCCTTCTTGTTCGTGGGAACTCGTTGTCCTGCAAAAAAATAAAGAAAGTATCAGATTTTTAGATTACAAGATAAAACATTTTGGCCCTGATAAGCAATTTTGCAGGTGATTGCAGTAATGCATAGGAAATTGTGGTAAATAATAGGCGATTGCGGCCTAAAAATATCAATTGCGGCAAAATACTTTCACTTGCGGTAATGCACAATCAATTGCGGTCTGGATCTGTCAATTGTGGTACAATTATTCTGATTGTGGTACCAACAGATTGATTGCAGCAAAATGTAGAAAAGACAGAGACCCAAAAGATGACAGAAAATAAATGTGGAAACCTACAATTGATTGCGGTATTAAACTAGTCAATTGCGGCACAATTCTATCAAGTGCGGCAAAATACCAGCAATTGCGAAATAACACAGATATTAAAAAAAATACAAATTTTTAGATTTGTGGCCGTACAGCCATGGTTGATCAATTATGTTTGTCATCTGCAAGAGATAATTGGGTTGTTTGTTTCATGTCGGGTTCACCAAAATGTATGCCTCCTTCAATCGTGATCCGTAGTTCCCAAGCTTTCCAAAGGCAAGGGTTAGTAGCAATAGTTTTAAAATGGTATAAATCAAGTACACAAGAACTACTAAAATGAATAACTTTAAAAGGTAACCAATAAAATATACAAGAAATGAAATGAAAACAAATAAATGCAAACCCCAAAGTGCTTGAAGCTTCTATTGTCTCTCTCTACTCCTTCCAAAATGCTATTTTTGATGCTTAGTATTGGTGTGGGCAGCATCTATGACTTGAGAAGCGTAGATAATTTGATACTTGAAATGGGTGTGTGATCGTAAGATGGTTTGAATTCTAGAACCAAACTGACATAGTAATGGCGCACGAGAGCTTGAAATCCTGGATCCTTAAAATAATTATGAAGGGTTTATTATATAGGAATTGGGGATGAAATGAACAGTTGAGATCAATCCCAAAGATAAGGAGATGAACGGTTGAGATCAAAAGGAACAGTTGAATCCATCAGTAAACTCCACCTCCTCATTTTATAAAGAGGAGATAGAGTTTGGTTGACTGAACAACTAATGGTAAGTTACCTTTTTGAACTGAAGAGGTGGGTGAAGTTACCCATGTGGACTAGAGAGATGGGTGGAGTAACCCATGTGATCTGATTGGAGTTATCTCTTTGAAGATAAATGAATATTTAATTCATTTATTTAATAATTTTTCCAACATGTGAGATAATTGAATTCTTTTTTATTTAGAATTGCTTTATTTGATGAAATTAAATTAATTTAGTTAGAAGAATTTAATTAGTAAGTTTAAATATTTGAATTTAAACTATAGGAAACTGAATTGAATTAATTAATTAATGGTAATTAATCAATTAAAATTTAATTAATTAAATAAAATTAATTATTTAATTAATTTTGGGAATTTGATTAGATGATTTGGGGAATGAATTTAGAGGAAAATAGATGATTAATTAATGATTAAAAACCATTAATTAATAGATGAAAATTAGTGTTTTAATGTAAAGTTGCAAGCCTGCCCATTTTTGGGTGTCTATAGTATCAGATCTTGTGGTCCTAAGAGAGAAATCTCAACAGCTTGAGGTGATCCTGAAGATTACTTAATACAGGAAGGATAGTCCAAAGTTTGATCCTGAAAACTTTGACAGTTGGAAGAACAAGATGAGAACACATTTGCTATGTCTAGGAATCGATTACTAGATGATCACAAAGAAGAATGAAAAGATAGAAACTAAGGATGAATTAGAGAAGGCTACTAAAGATCATAATAAGTTATTTTCATGTAATATGGTTGTAAGGGAATCTTTGATCAATGCACTTTCAGAAGGAGAATTTACAGAAGTAAAGGACTTGGATTCTACACATGAGATCTGGTCAAGATTAGAAGCATTGTATATTGGAGACATGTTTACTAAGCAGAAAAAAGCTACAAACCTGGAAGAAAAATATGGAATCACTAAAGATGAGAGAAGATGAGAACATTAGGGCATATGGACAGAGAATTATTGAAGTGGTTACTAGTATTAGAAACTCTGGAGGTACTTATAGTGAGGAAGAAGTGATTGCGAAGATACTCAGATCTTTGACACCTGCATATAGAACCAAAGTACAAGCTATAGAGGAGATTATACCTTTGACATCAAACTTTACCAGAGAGATGTTGATTGGAAAGTTAACTATATTTGAGGCCACACAATTTGGAGACACTTTACCTAAAATTGAGTCAGCATTCAAGGCAATCATGTGCAAGAACCAAAAGACCTTATCTGGAAATGAAAGCACCAACAGTAATGATCTAAGAGAAGAACTTGGAGCCTATGCAGATGAATGGGAAAATATACAGGAAGAAGAAAGAAATCTAGATGAATTCATGGCACTAATTGCCAGAAGAGAAAAGAGAGGTAAGGGAAAGTTTGAAGGAAAATTACCTTTGAAATATTTTTCATGTAACAAGATTGGTCATTTTGCATCTAGATGTCCTACAAGAGTTCCAAAGCACAAACCTAAGTTTTTCAAGTCTAAGTATTCAAAAGACAAGGAATGTTATTATGCTAGTGATTATATATCTGATGATTGATGATGGTGACTATGATGAAATTGGATTTATTGCTATTAAGGATTATGAACCTATACATGAAGAAAAATCCTTAGTATCCTGAGTTGAAAAGAAATCTGAATGGGTTTTAGATAGTGGTTGTTCACACCATATGACTAGAGATAAAAACAAGTTTCTTAGTTTGAAAAGACATGATGGTGGTGTTGTCAGATTTGGTGACAATACTCCTATGCTTATTATTGGAGTTGGATCTATTTCTTTGGATGGAAAGACTAACACTAACAATGTATTACTTGTTGATGGAGTTAAGCATAATCTGTTGAGTGTTGGACAGTTAGTGGACAAGGGTTATCAATTTAAATTCATTTATGGGAAATGCTCTATCAGAAGTAAAGCAGGAGACTTGATTGCATCTGGTACTAAATCCAGAGGTAATGTATTTGAATTGAACACATCTGAAGATTCTTGTTTTATTGCAAAGGTTGATGATAGTTGGTTATGGCACATAAGATTTTGTAATGTTAACTTTCATAACATTGTGAAGGAAAGTATGAAAAAAATAAATAAGAGATCTACCTAAGATTGTAAAGCCATCTAACACTATGTGTAGAGAGTGTGTTATGGGGAAGCAGACTAGAAGAAATTTCAAAAGCAAAGCTTATTCAACAAAAGGGAAGTTGGATCTGGTATATACAGATCTGTGTGGTCCTACATGAACAAGATCATACTATGGTGAAAGTTACTTTATACTATTTGTTGATGACTTTTCTAGAATGATGTGGGTTACATACTTAAGAGAGAAATCTAAAGCATTTGACAAATTCAAGTTATTTAAAGCAAAAGTTGAGAATGAATCTGGTTTAAAGATAAAGTGTTTGAGATCAGACAGAGGGGGAGTGTTTACATCAGAGCTATTTAATACATACTCTGAAGAGGAAGGAATATACAAACATATATCAGCCCCTAGAACTCCACAATAGAATGGGATAGTAGAGCGAAGAAACATAACTATATTAGATGTTGCAAGGACTATGTTTCTAGAAGGAACTGTGTCACATGTTCACTAGAGAGAAGCAGTTGGGACTGCTATGTACACACTAAACAAAATTTAGATCTGAGAAGGTACAAGTAAGACTCCTTATGAATTGCGGTTTGATCATACACCTACTGTAAAATATTTCAGAATACTTGGTAGTAAATGCTATATCAAGAGAGATGATGAAATAGGCAAGTTTGATGCTAGAAGTGATGAAGCAATCTTTCTTGGTTATTCCACTAAGAGTAAAGCATATAAATGTTTCAATATGATATTGAGAAAGTTGATTGAAAGAACCAATGTGAGGATAGATGAAAAGTTTCAGATTTAGGAAAGGATGTATGACTGTGGTCAGATTACAAAAACAAAAGAGGTTACTGCTCAACCTAAAGAATATTTGATGATTGATAATGAGATTGAAGAAGAACAGAATGAAGCCACTGAGACATTGAAGACACCTAGGTATGTTAAGAAGAACCATCTTGAAGATCAAAATATTGGTGATGCAAATAAAGGTATGATGACTATATCTAGAGCTAGAGATGAGATCTGTTTGATTTCTCAAGTTGAATCAAAGACTAATGATGAAGAATGTAGAGATGAATCTTGAACTAAAGAAATGGAAGAAGAACTTGAACATATAAAGAAAAAAAATTCTTGGGAATTGGTTCCAAGGCCTAAGAAAAAAATGTGATTGATACTAAATGGGTTTTTAGAAATAAGTTGGATGAGGAAGGAACAATGGTAAGAAACAAAGAAAGACTGGTATGTAAAGGATATTCACAACAAGAAGGTAGAGACTATGAAGAAACATTTTCTCCTGTTGTGAGATTGGAAGCTATGAGATTATTTCTTGCTTATTCTACACATAAAGACTTTAAGGTTTATCAAATGGATGTGAAGTCAACATTATTGAATGGTAGTCTAGAAGAAGAAGTTTACATTGAGAAACTTGATGGTTTTCCTTTGATAGATGATGAAAACATGGTTTGCAGATTTAAGAAGGCACTATATGGACTGAAATAGGAATCAAGAGCATGGTATGCAAGATTGGACAAATATCTACTTTGTCTTGGTTTAAGAAAAGGTAATGCAGAGAATAATTTATATTTGAGAACTGATGAAGATGGAATCTTGATTATAGAAGTTTTTGTTGATGATATCATTTTTGGAGGCAATGATAAGATGAGTAAGAAGTTTGCTAAAGAAATAGAAAATGAATTCAAGATGTCAATGATTGGTGAGATGAAAGTTTTTCTTGGTTTACAAATTAATCAGAGTAAGAATGGCATTTTTATATCTTAGACCAAGTAATTTAAGGAAATGTTGAAATTTTTTTGAATGGAAGATTGTAAACCTATTGGGACACCTATGGTGACTAGAAACAAACTGACTAATAGTGATGAGACTCAAAGTATTGTTCATACTAAGTACAGATTGATGATTGGAGGTCTACAATATCTAACTCACACTAGAGAAGATATTACCAATATAGTTGGAATTGTGGCTAGATATCAGGTAGATCCTAAAGAGACACATTTTGCTACTGTGAAAAGAATTTTCAAATATTTGAAAGGGACAATAGAATATGGATTGTGGTATGAAAAATCGGAAGATTTTACTTTGCAGGCTTATACTGATGTTGATTGGGAAGGTAATGTGGATGATAGGAAGAGCACAAGTGGTGGTGCATTTTTCCTTGGAAAAGGATTGGTTTCTTGGTTGAGAAAGAAGCAGAACTGTATTGCTCAATCTACTACTGAGTCAAAGTATGTTGCTACTACATTAAACTGTACACAAGTTGTTTGGATGAAACAAATGTTGAAGGACATTGGGATAATTTTCAAAAAACCAATGGTTACCCATTGTGATAACACTAGAATAGTGAATATGTCAAAGAATCTTGTAATGAATTCAAAGACTAAACATATTTCTATTAAGTATCATTTTTTGAGGGAGAAGGCAGCATATAAAGAGATTAAACTAGAGTATATTAACACAAAGGAACAGATAGCAGATATATTTACTAATTTTTTTCCAAAATATGCTTTTGAATATCTGAGACCAATGATTGGGGTGGTGGCCCCTCCCAGTGGTAATTAAATGATGTAGATGTGAATCAGTCCAGTGGATCTTAGAGCTATATCATTCTCTAGACTTGATGTATGGATCTACTCCTTAGGGTGAGTGAACGCAAGAGAACACTATGGAGTACATTTGGGTGATCTTTCACCTGGTTGATAGATATGAAGATTTGAAAAATCTACACCTTATAGAAGACTATAGATGAGTTGTGGCACCCTTTTCCATTGCTGCCAAAGGGGGTAGGAATCTATGTGAAAATCCCTAATATTTTGAGGAATTTGTGTTGAGGATATTGAGAAGATTGTATTGAGACAGAGTACTTTTGGGTTGATGCATATGGATTTTTCCATATGTTTCCATCAACACCAAAGGGGGATATTGTTGATGATATCAATTTTGGTTACTGATCATGTTGTTGATATTCATATTTTTTCACTGATGTCAACATATATTTATGTAGAGAGGACAAACTGGTTACTTAACTGGAAGAAGTGTATAGACACTGTATAAATGATTCAAAATGATCAAAGTTGGATTTACGTAGAAGGATGTGAGTTGACCTTATTCCTTAGGTTTCTTAGATTTATGTTGCATATTGTGGATGTTATAGTTGATTCGATGAAGATTGGTTTCTGGACTGTAACTATGATTCTGAACAAAGCAGGTCTCTATTTTTTTGGTATATCTTTCTGGAAAAGATATTTTAGATGATGCAAGCTTACTGGTCGACAAGCAATATATGTTGAAATAATGGGTTGAGTTTGATTGTGGTTTGGCTACTGGTGATGTTATTTGTGGTGTGTATTATGAAGGAGACCTATTTGTTGGCTGACTTCAGACATGCAGTGTGTAAAATGAATTGTGAGCATGGATTGCAGATTTGGAAGCATAATTGATGGATTGTAAATAATGTTTACATGTTATAGGTACCATTTGCATCTTAGCAAGGGATCAAATAATTATTTATATATTGGAAATCCTTAATTGGCCAACCTAATTAATTATTTATGTATTAGGAAATCTTAACTGGCTGACCTAATGAATTATTTTAAGAGGGTATATATGAGTGATCTCTTCTTTTGAAAAGATGTGACAGAGATTAAAAGGAGTAGAAGAAGTGAAATTTGCAAGGCTTGTTTGGTTGCTGGATGTAGAGTAGAGTTTATGAGAAGAGTGCTTCATTGGAACTAACCAAACAAAGACAATTGCTATCAGATAGTTCACTAGATTGTGTATTTGCTTTATACACTTGTTCAGATTGTAAATCCTTGAGAGTGGCTTTAACCTTCTTTGGGAAGTGTGCCTTGGCAGTGAGCCTACTATTTCTTTTTTACTCCTAACATGGTCTATCTCCTAACAAGGACTATGTACTGTAACGTTGTAACAAGCTCCTAACAGGGCTAAATCTTTTAATAGGGATACTATACTCTTAGTACATTATTTGTGGGTGTTAATTCCCACCGAGGTTTTACCTTTAATAGGGTTTGCTTGACAAAAAATATTGGGTTATGGTGTTGGCATTTATTGTGTTATCATTTACATTTGTAGATTTGGTTTATAAAGTTTAAAGTTTAATTATCTATATCACAATTGATTCACCCCCCTCTCAGTTGTCTTGTGGACTGTTATTCCTAACAAGAAAAAAGATATATCAGATAGCCCAAGCGAGTCCGGTGGAGGAGAAGGTAATATTTTGACTCCTGTTGGTAATACTCTTTTCTTTGTCACTGAGTGAAGACATGTAGAATGTTATTAAAGAGGAGGAAAATAGGCTTTAAAATGTTGCAATTTTCTTTGTATCCATGGATTTAAAGTTTCTTCTTGCTCGTATATTCCTTGATGACTGGATAAATAATGTGTGGGATAAAAAACTTGGCATTCTTGTGATTTTTAGTCGAATGATTCAAAATGGACTTTTTGTGGTATTCTTTAAAAACCACTCTATGCAGGAAAAGGTTTTGAATAAAATCTTTTGGAATGTCGGGCAAACCATGTTTAGAGCCCTTCCATGGTCTCCAAAGGGGAACCATGATCATGTTGTCTCATAGGCTTCTCCCTTTTGGAATGTCGGGCATAAATCAACCAGAATTTGTGGGGTATTATAGGGAGAGAACCAAACTATGGGAATGGCTAACTATCAACTTGCCTATTATTGCATGGACTTTTGTTTGTGATTTCAATATGATTGAATGTCTTAGAGATAAATCAGGAGGTGAGAGATTTGAGTAGAAAGGTAATGAATACTTCTTGTAGGATAGATTTAAGAGACATTTTTCTATTTATGATCCTATGGATGGGCTCACAGGTATTTATGATGGCATTTGGTTTACCTGGTGTAATAATCAGGCCAATAAGTTCAAAATTTATTGCAAACTTGATAGAGTATACATTAGCAAGATTGAACTCGGTATGATCCACAACCAAGGTCAATACCCCACTAGTGTCTCTCCTACTAGCATGTCTGACCATTCCCCTATCAATTCATGTATTACTATCAAAGACCAAGATGGTCAACCTAGAAGCAACACTAAGAGACTTATGTTCAAATTAAATACTTCCATGCTTAATAAGAATGACATTCTGAGTGCACTTAGAATGGTTTCTATCCTCTCAAAATTTTGGTCAGAAGAATCTTCACCAATTGATAAATGGGATAAGCTAGTTGAATCATGGAGAAATCTATGTCAAACCATTTATACCAAAGAGGCCAAGGATAGAAATCTAAAAGAAAAGATGCTCAACTCCAACCTCCTGAAAATTGAAAAGGATCTTCAAGAAAAGGGTGGTGATGTGGAAGATGAAAAAGAATTGATTGATACCAAGGGGAAGCTTAGAATTATCCAAAAATATAAAATCCAAGGGAAAAAAAAGAGCTAGTGCTAGTTGGATCAAGGAAGGAGACAGGGGAACTAAATATTTTTTGAATATTATTAGAGCCAAACAATGCAGAGAGGAAATCAGTGGCATTCAGACTAAGGAGGGCTTCAGTAGAAACAATCAAAATATTATGGCAGCATTTGTTTATTTCTATACTAATCTCTTCACCTTGAATCATAATGAGGGTATTCAATTATGTATGGAACAATGTATTAGTATCATTCCAAGGAAAATCAATAAAAATCAGAAAGACATGTTGGGGAAGGAAATTTCCATCCAAGAAGTGGAAGATGTCATTGGGTCTCTAGCCAATGGGAAATCCCCGGGCATAGATGGACTGCCAGTTGAATTCTAAAAAGATAATAAGGAATGGATTTATGTGGAACTCTTTGACCTATACAGATATGCTTTTGACAATGGGACCCTAGGAGAGAATGTCAATAGAGGACTAATTAAATTACTCCCTAAAGAAGGAGACAAAACTCAAGTTAAAAATTGGAGGCCAATCACTCTGTTGAATATGTCATATAAAGTGATTTCTAAGCTACTGGCTAAGAGGATATATGAGGTCATAAATGATATTATCTCAGTAACCCAAACAAGATTTATCAAAGGAAGACATATTATTGAAAATCTAATCACCAGTTAGGAAGCTATGCATTGGGCTAAGGCTGACAATCAGAGAGTTGCTATGATTCTTCTAGACTTTGAAAAAGCATATGATAGGATAGAATGGAATTTTGTGTTGGCTATGCTTGTAATACCCATCTCTTAGTTTTCTTTTTAGTTTTTGGATGCCGAACTCTTTTAGGCATTTTTATGTATGTGTGGTTACTTCAGTTGATCTTGAGGATATTTATGTACTACATTTCAGTATGTTATTGATCCATTGTTAGTATGTTATATATTTTGTGTATATGTGATTTATGGTTATTTACTGTTGCTTATCTATATGTTAGGATTTCATTTCGATTATGGTTTTCTGACAATAATAACCTTAGATTTATATGCACATTGATAATTGTATGTTTTGCATTATTGTTTGATGTGCTTGGTATGGTATGGGACAGAGTCGTAGTTACTTGCTTCGGAAAGATCCACATGATAACCTAGTCTTAACCATTGTTTGTTGTATGATATATGCATGTATGTTCATCTTTGTGATGACAGGTTTGCAGGTATCGGGCTACGTCTTCCTTGAATTGGCAGAAGTGAGCGTGCCCTATCACAATAATCTCAATGGTAAAAGAGGGGAGATGGTTTTTAGGTGCAAATCCTATCCTACACCTAATTTTCCTAATTAGTGGACAAGTATTTGTTTGGCTACCTTACCGAATCTGTATAGTTGACAGGAATTCAAGTATCCCTTTCCTTGATCATGTTTGATTTTGCTTGTGTTTGATTTCAGGTGCTTAATTTGATTATTTGTGTGTTATATCATGTTATTTATTTAATTAAATATTATTGCAATTAATTATTAAATATAGGGTATTTAATTAATTGAAAATTAAATTAAATACCTATGTTTAATTGAAAGGTTAATTAAAGTGCAATTATTGAATATTAATATTTAATTGAATATTTAATTGAAAATTAGAGCAAATATGCTTTTATGCTTTATTAAATAATTAAATATTAAGTTGCATGGATTATTGTGATTTGAATATTTAATTTAATATTTTATTAATTACATGTGCATGATTTTGTTGAAAAAGTATTTTCAAACTCAAAGCTTTCAACTTGATTCTAGGATTCAAAGTTGAGTGGTGGAATGAAAAGATATTTTAATTAATTAATTGCTATTTTCTTTCAATTTTGGAGTGGAGTCCTTTTAGGAGTTAACTAGTGTGTTGTCATGAGGGTTTGCATGTTTAGGGGAAATTGAATTCCTTTAGGAGGGAATTGGTTTTTCATTTGAGGGATAACAGGTTTTGGAGATTTTGGGAGAGCTTGGGACGTGCTTGGTTTTTGAGAGAATTTGAGGATTCTTGTGGTTTCATCTTGGATTGGAGATTTGTGTGATTTCATGGTTTGCATGTGCTTGGATCTTTGTGATTTCCAGATTGTGGTTGATTTGTGCTTGGAGGTTTTCAGGGTTTTGCAATCTTCAAAGGCATAATCTTAGTTTTCTTGCATTGGATTTGAGGTAGGTTTTGTGATCCTTAAAATGGTTTCAATTTTGCAATTTTGTGGTTTTCTAGGTTTGATTAGATGCATGTCAATTTTTTATGGCTTATAGGTGTTTATTAGGGTTTCTATGTTTTTTGGTACTTAGAAAACCCTTACATCTATTATTTTCATTATTTGTTGTTACTTGGCATAGCACAATTATGTTGTCCAAATTTCATAGAAAAATTCATCCTATAACTCCTAGAAAATGAAAAATTAAACTGGACTACAGTTTAACTATGTATTGGTTGGAAAGTAAATTTGAATGGTGGAAAGAAATAAATTTGAAAAAAAAATTAGCTCTCTGGATTTTACACGAGTCAAAAAAAAAATATTATACAATGGGTTAAAATCAAAACCTAGAAAGGACAAAAACAAAATATATAAATTGTTTAATTTATGTTTTCGGAAATAAAAAATTTCAAAAAAAATATAAGAATTCGTTGTTTATAGAAGTGCATTTTGTTAATGTTAATGAAATTTTTTTAAAAAAAAAATTAAATGGAAAGAGAAGGTGGGGGCCACCAACTCCCCCCTCCTGAGCGCACGACAACCAACCGGCGCGGCAGCCGACCGTGGCTCCTCCCTTTTAAAGGGAGGCCGACGGATATAAGAGCCGGGGTGGGGGCCACATGAAACCCCCCCCCCNATAAAACCCCCCCCCCCCCCCTCCCCACATATTAATTTTATTTATATACTTTATTTATATATTGTTTTTTTTTTTTTAAGTTTCAAAAATTAAAATTGTTTAAAAATTGTTTTAGAATTAGATTTTAATTTAATTTAATTTTTTGAAATTAATTTTTTTCTCAGCAAATTCTAAATTAGATTTAATTAATTTATCATTTAGTTTTAATTTATTAAATAGTATTTAATGTAGTTCTTATATATATATATATATATATATAGTTTTTTTTTTTAAGTTTAAAAAATTAAAATTGTTTAAAAATTGTTTTAGAATTAGATTTTAATTTAATTTAATTTTTTGAAATTAATTTTTTCCTCAGCA